>CAUYQU010039941.1:0-30312 GCA_963574635.1 Cheracebus regulus | reverse complement strand
ACCCAGTCCCACATATTCCGCACTGAGAAGCTCCACGCCGGGGCACTGGCAAAACAGCCACACCGGCCAAAAGAGTCGCCCTGTCAACCTGTGTGGTTCCTTCGCCGGGAATCTCCCAGTTTGTGGGCATCAAAAATTCGTTTGCGATTGCGGCATCCACTCGCTCTCTGCGCTTTCAGTGGGAGCTACAATCCCGAGCTGCTGCTACGTGGCCATCTTGGATCTCTCTCCCCAATCTTCTAATTAGTTAAAAAATGTATAAGACCACCTTCTATGTTAAGGATACTTTCACTTCATCATCTGTATTGCAAATATGTTTTCATTTAAGTTTGAAATAGTTTACGGAAAGTCTATAGAGTCAGATTGATCATTCTACTTTCTCATTCTTTGGTGTCCATGTCTAGTCTCAAGATTATGCAAATATTCACTTGATTTCATCTGTTCACTTGTTTTCATGTTTTGCATAAAAATAAATATTTTAACAATCAAGAATATTTTAGTAAAACGATATAAGGCAATAATTTTCTGAGGTTGCACTCTGGCAGAGAGCAAATGGATCAGTGTTATATATACCAACATTGTCTTACACAGATTTTTTAAGAACTAGGTCTTGAAGTTTGCTTAGACTCCTCACTTTCCTTTGGACACAAGCAAAAGTGAATGAGGCCTGGGTCAAGATCACTTTAATTTAGTGATGCTATGTTAGGATCACTTCCTCACTCCAACTCCAATTTTGTTTTGGGGCCTAGGTTGCCTCTAGAATGACCCTTATCACAGGCCCCCAGGATGATTCTTGTAAGAGTTCCATGCAAAAGAATACTACCATATCACTCCCAGGAGCATCTGTTAAGGTACCTGGACACACCTAGACATGTCTGAATTAATTCTAGGTTGGCCTGACATTGGATTTCTGCTACATTTGAAAGCCTGCTAGTGAAACTAAAAAATTGGCAATAATCTTCATGTAGAATTGAAAATCAATTGAATTAGGGCAGGAAATATGTGTTGAGAGGAAAAAAATATAAGATGCTAATTTTGAGAAAAATATTTTTATGCACTAGACATCAGTGCATAAAAATGCACTAATGGTGTGTATTTGTCAATATAGGCAGAAGGTTGCAAATGCAAGTGCTAGAAGTGGTGAGAAAGAGAATGCAAATGAATGATGTGGGATGGAAGAATTAGAGAGCAGTGGAGGCTGGGTTGTACTGTAAAACACGGCCCAGTCTGAAAGGATTTTAGCCACTTGTTTCAAGCAGAAAGGTTAATGTAATATCAGGAGATCTTTCATTATTTCACAAGAATGAGGCGTTCAGATTCACCGTAAAATTCTAATTTTTAAATGTTGGAAACAAACTCAAAGGATTGTGCAATATTCTGAGGGTCAGACAGTTTATAATTATCAGCAAGATCTGACCTATAGGCTGTCAATTGTTGGATTTGCTCTAATCACACATTCTGTTGGGTAGGCAAAAATGATACAAAATTATTTGCAATATTGCAACACACAAAAAAACCATTACTTATGAATAGCAAGATCTAACACCTAAAAATAGATTTGCCATAATGAAAAAAAATGAAATTCCAAAGTTAATATAAACTGCATTACCAAGAGATTTGACCCACCATTCCTTTGTGACATCAAGGTTTGAAATTTTTTCCTGATTTACAAAATGAAAGGAATGATGAATTAGTGAAAGGAATGAGAAAGGCCAGTTTGAATGCTGAGGAAGATCAGCACATTTATCGTGGTCATGGGACCATGGGGTCTTCTCTGATGCCAGGCATCTGAAAGAGAATTTTCCTAATAAGTAAAAGACTTTTAAACAGACTCTCCTGCATGTGATCAGCTCCACAGGGTGTCTCTTGAAACAGGATGTGAACAACTGGAATTGAAATGGAGAGACCTTGGAAGGGTAATGAAAAAGAGACCTGAGTGCCTATAAATCTAATATTCAGAATACCAGAGGGGGCTACATCAATCATGAAAGATCATTGTTTTCAAGCAATTGATTGTACTGACTCTTTTAAAAACATAAACGAACTAAAACAAAAAAGATAAACAGGGAACTTAGAGACTCTGTAGTGAATATATGTTTTTTTAAATGAGTGATCATCACACAGATGTGTGTAATAACCTCTCTTCAGGAGCAGCTTTCCACTTCCTTTCCATCTGTTTCTGTACTAGTAACCTGTTCACTCCAGGAACTTTGCCCCTTTGGAATTTGGCCTATTTAGGGGTTGAAAAATAATATAGACATTTCCCATTTCCAGCTCCTCCCCTTTCTATAAGGCATTACTTTAAAAAATTCTGCTTTCTGCATCTCCACTTCCAGGGAAGAATCCTGCTAGCTGACTAATTGGAATTTACATTTCTCTTATTCCTGGCCCACTTTCAGGGTGATCAATGGTGGCTGCACAAAAAATTTTGAAGACAAAATGTTAAAAATTTACATTATTGTATGGCCAAAGAATACATAATTATTCTTAGAGATCTTTAAGGTTTTCATTATTTTCACACTGATGCTATTTTTAAAAATAAAAGTAAAGGAGCTAATTGGGAGTAGAGAAAGACACAAATACCAAATTATTGCTTCAGCTACATTTTATTGAATACTTGCTAAGTGCTAGAGATGGTGATAAGCATTAAATATACATTGTTTCATTGAAATTCTTACAAGTAACCTAGAAACTAGTTATTTTTTCAATCTTACATATAAGTATGTAATTAAAAGTATACAACTTAAGAAATATGACACAGTTTGTATGTAGAAAGCTTCCTGTATCCTCAAAACATTTAAATTTCAAAGCTCATATGCTTAATCACTATAAAATTATCCTGAATTTTCACATAATCTCAATAGCATGAAATCTATAATGGATTATTAATATTATATCTCTTCTTCAAGGTTTTCTTCCTTATATGAAAGCAAAGACTCTATAGATATATGATGGAAAAGATATTCCCCTATAGAGCTGAGAAAATTCTTTTGTTCAGATTGTAGTCATCAGAACATAATTATATCAAGTATGTGCTATATGGGTTTTTAAAATAAACTTCTAATATTTCCCCACATAATTATATTGATATAAGTATTGATAAGATACTTTTGTAAATATGTATTTTATGCTTGAAACAAATAGTAAACTGAAGATCACCAAAACTTAAGGCAGAAAAACAGAAAGACAATGGAGAGAAAATAAATTGAAATACTGATAGAAGATCATGAACCCAGAGTATCACAGATGCCAAAAAAAACCCTTTTTCTAACAATAAAAGAACTAAGATTAGGGTGTGGCTTAAAATGAGAAGCAGTATGGGAGACAGGATGATAGGTGAGTGCAGTATGGCAGAGGGCACTGTCATGTGGAGAATATGGAAAATGCATTGGAAGGGGTAAGTAGTAAGGAGAACTCAATCAGTAACCAATTAAGATGAGCAATCAAAGAGAAAAAGAAGATGGGACAGTTTGTGAATGACTAACGTATTGACAGTGGGAATGGAAAGAAAAAGCTATCTTTAAAAGATGGTTAGAAAGATTATAGGTAACAGCAAAAACAACAGAATATACATTCTTTTCATCACTACTTACTCTAAAATTGGTCACATAATTGGAAGTAAAACGCTCCTCAGCAAATGCAAAAGAACTGAAGTCATAACAAACAAATCATAACAAGCAATCTCTCAGACCACAGCACAATCAAATTAGAAATCAAAATCAAGAAACTCACTCAAAATGGCACATTTACATGGAAATTGAACAACTTGCTCCTGAATAACTTTTTGGTAAATAATGAAATTAAGGCAGATATCAAGAAGTTCTTTGAAACTAATGAGAACAAAGAGACAATGTGCCAAAATCTCTGGGATGTAGCTAAAGCAATGTTATGAGGAAAATTTATAGCACTTAATATCCACATCAAAAAGCTAGAAAGATCAGAAATCAACAACCTAACATCATGACTGTAGGAACTAGAGAAGCAAGAGCAAACAAACTCCAATAAGCTAGCAGCAAACTCCAAAGCTAGCAGAAGACAATAAATAAGATCAGAGTGGAACTGAAGGAGATGGAGACATGAATAAACATTTTTAAAAAAATCAATGAATCCAGGAGCTGAATTTTTGAAAAAAATTAATAAAATAGATAAGACCACAAGCTAGACTAAAAAGGAAGAAAAGAGAAAATCAGATAGACACAACAAAAAATGATTAAGGGGATATCACCACTGACACCACAGAAATACAAACAACAATTAGAGAATACTGTTAACACCTCTATGCAAATAAACTAGAAAGTCAAGAAGAAATGAATAAAATCCTGGATGCATACACCTTCCCAAGACTGAACCAGAAAGAAATTAAATCATTGACTAGACCAATAATGAGTTCTATAATTAAGACAGTAATAAATAGCCTACTAAACAAAAAAAAAGTCCAGGAGACAAATTTACAGCTGAATTCTACCAGAGGTACAAAGAGGAGATGGTACCAATTCTTCTGAAACTATTCCAAGCAACTGAAAAGGAGGGACTCCTCCCTAATTCATTTTATGAGGCCAGCATCATCCTGATACCAAAACCTAGCAGAGATACAACAAAAAAATGAAAACTTCAGGCTGAGATCCCTGATGAACATCGATGCACAAATTCTCAATAAAACACTGGCAGCTGAATCCAGCAGCACATGAAAAAGCTTATCCACCACAGTCAAGCAGGCTTTGTCCTCAGGATGCAAGGTTGGTTAAAGATATGCAAATCAATAAATGTAATTCATCACATCAACAGAACTAAAGGGAAAAAAACCACATGATTATCTCAATAGATGCGGAAAAGACCTCTGATAAAATTAAACATCCCTTCATGTTAAAAACTCTCAATAAACTATGTATTGACAAAACATGCTTAAAAATAATAAAAGCCATATATGAGATACCTACAGACAATATTATACTGAATGGGTATCCTTGTCTTATGCTGGTTTTTAAGGGGAATGATTCCAGCTAATGAATGAATGCTTCCAGCTTCCCCTTAAAAACCAGCACAAGACAAGGATACCCTCTTTCATCACTCCTATTCAATATAATATTGGAAGTTCTGGCCAGGACAAGCAGGCAAGAGAAAGAAATAAAGCACATTTAAATAAGAAGAAAGGAAGTCAAATTATCTTTGCAGACGACATGATCTTATATCCAAAAACCTCCATTGTTTCAGCCCAAAGACTTCTTAATCTGAAAAGCAACTTCAGCAAAGTCTAAGGATACAGAATCAGTGTGCAAAATTTGGTAGCATTTCTATACACCAGCAACAGTCAAGCAGAGAGCTAGATCATGAATGAGCTATTCACAATTGCAATAAAGAGAGTAAAATACCTAGGAATATAGCTAACAAGGGAAGTGAATGACCTCTTCAAGGAGAACTACAAACTACTCAAGGCAATCAGAGAGGACACAAACAAATGGAACAACATTCCATGCTCACAGATAGGAAGAATCAATATCATGAAAATGGCCATACTGCCCAAAGTAATTTATAGATTTTATGTATTCTCATTAAACTACCTTTGACAGTCTTGATAGAATTAGAAAAAAAAAACTTTTAAAATTCATATGGACCCAAAAAAAGAAGAGCCTGGACAGCCAAGACAATCCTAAGCAAAAAGAACAAAGCTGGAGGCATCATGCTACCTGACTTCAAGCTATACTACAAGGCTGCAGTAACCAAAACAGCATGGTACTGATACAACATCACATACACAGACGAATGGATCAGGACAGAGAACTCAGAAATAAGACTCCACACCTACAATCATCTGATCTTTGACAAACCTAACAGAAACAAGCAGTAGGGAAAGGATTCCTTGTTTTAAAAATGGTGCTAGGAGAACTGTCTAGCCATATGCAGAAAATTTCCTTACACCTCATACAAAAATTAGCTCGAGATGAACTAAGGACTTCAGTGTAAAACCCAAAACCATAAAAACCCTGAAAGAAAATCTAGGGAATACCACTCAGGACATAGCCACAAGCAAAGATTTTATAACAAAAATGTCCACAGCAATTGGAACAAAAGCCAAAACTGACAAATGGGATCTAACTCAACTAAAGACCTTCTGAACAGAAACAAACAAACAAAAAAACCCTATCATCAGAGTGAACAGACAACCACAGAAAGAAGAAAATTTTTGCAATCTATCCATCTGACAAAGGGCTAATATCCAGAGTCTACAAGGAACTTAAGTAAATTTATAAGAAAAAAACAAACAACCTCATTAAAAAGTGGGCAAAAGACATAAACAGACACTTCTCAAAATAATACATTCATGTGGCCAACAAACATATGAAGAAAAGCTCAACATCACTGATGATTAGAGACATGCAAATCAAAACCACAGTGAGATACTCTCTCATGCCAGTTAGAAAGCTGATATTAAAAAGTCAAGAAACAACATATGCTGGCAAGGTTGCAGAGAAACAGAAACACTTTTAGACTGTTGGTGGGAATGTACATTCATTCAACCATTGTGGAAGACGGTGTGTATTTGTCAAAGATCTAGAAGCAGATATATCATTTGACCCAGCAATCCTATTATTGGTTATATACCCAAATAAATATAAATTATTCTATTATAAAGACATATGCACGTATATGTTTACTGCAGCACTATTTACAATATCAAAGACATGGAATAAATCCAAATGCTCATCAATAATAGACAGGATAGAGAAAATGTGATCTGCATACATTGTGGAATACTATACAGTCATAAAAAGGAATGAGATTATGTCCTCTGCAGGGACATGGATGGAGCTGGAAGCCATTATCTTCAGCAAACCAATGCAGGAACAAAAAAACAAACACTGCAAGTTCTCATTCATGACTGGGATTTGAATGATGAAAACAGATGGACATAGTGGTGGAGGGAGGGAAAAAACACACATTGAGGCTTGTCGGGGTGTTGGAGAGGGAGAGCATCAGGATGAATAGCTAATGCATGCTGGGCTTAATGCCTATGTGATGAGTTTATCTGTGCAGCAAGCCAGCAAACCATCATGGCACAAGTCTATCTATGTAACAAATCTGCACATCCTGCACATGTACCCTGCAACTTAAAATACAAGTTGAAGGAAAAAAAAAGAAAGATTTTGGATGACAAATGTTGAATATGAAGATAAAGGAGTAAAGAACATTTATGAGATTCCTGTGTTTGAAGCACGTATAATAGTTCGATGGTAAACTCACCGATAGGATAATACATTAAGAGGAGGCAGGTTTATAAGAAAATATTCAGTTTTCATTGTGTTGTGTTTACAGTACTATGGTGTATCCAAGTGGAAATAATTCATAATTTAATTTTACATTACAGTAGAACCCTAAATTGGCTAGAGAAATCTATACACATACAGGAAGACTTCTGAAATGTAATACAATATTTGGTTAAATGTCACATAATAATTAGTATTACATATTATCTATTCTGTAAAAGCCACTGTATGTCTGGAGAGTTCTATGAAATTCACTTACAATTTTTCAAACATTGAATTCTGTACTTTGTTTATTTAATTAAACTATATTTTTTAGAGTCAGGATTTTGCTATGTTTCCTAGGTTGGAGTGCCATAGTTAGATCATAGCTCACCATAACGTTGAATTACTGGGCTCAAGCAATCCTTCCACCTTACCCTCCCAAGTATCTAGGACCAGAAGCACATACCACTATGCCTAATTTTTTATTTTTAGTGTTTTGTAGAAATGGGGCCTCACTATGTTATTCAGGCTGGAAAAATTCACTTATGATTTAGAAAACATTTTACATTTTATTAATAATCGTATATAAATTTTTTACTATTACCTATTTCCACTGACTTGAATAGGTCAAATAATTAGACAATGGAGTATAACATATATTTGATCCATATTTCTGTTTTAATGATTCACAGATTTGGCTGGTCTAAATTAAGATGCCCAAATTTATATTTACAGAGATGACTTTCATTAGACAAGGCTTTCATCATTCATGGACTTCAGTTGAAGAGAATTCCTTGCTTCAGACTAAAAACTTCAACTTCGACTTGGCACAGTAGCTCATGCCTGTAATTCCAGAACCTTGGGAAGTCGAGGCAGATGAATCACCAGGTCAAGAGTTTGAGACTAGCCTGTCCAACATGGCGAAACACTGTCTCTACTAAAAATACAAAAATAGTTGGGTGTGGTGGTGGGAGCCTATAATCCCAGCTACTAGGGAGGCTGAGGCAGACGAATCGCTTGAAATTGGAAGGCGGAGGTTGCAGTGAACCAAGATTGTACCACTGCACTCCAGCCTGGGCAATAAGAGCAAAATTCCATCTCAAAAACAAAACAACAAAACAAAATCTTCAACTTCTACAACCCCCTTTTTCCTTCTGTGAAATAAAGTAATCCAGGCAATGTTTGCATTAGTTGGTTTTTGCTATGTAACAAACCACTCCCAAATTTATGGCTTAATACAACACTCATTTTCCTTAGCTTATAATTTTATAGGTCAGCTGGGAGGTTTTCCTGGTCTGGACCAGATTGATACACACACACATACACAGTCACACACACAGACACATACACATGCACACACACATATTAGCTGACCTCAGTTATGTACCTGAATTAGCTTTACCTGTGGCTGGAAGATTTAAGATGGCCAACTGTTGGCTGGGTTATCTTAGTTCTCCTCTACATAGCCTCTCATTCTTTGGCATATTGGCTTTGACTTAGTTACATTGTAGTTTTTGGGTTTGGGGCACTACATGAGAAGGCAAGCCTTATAGCACAAGTGATTTTTAAGTCTTTTCTCACATCACATATTTGCTAATGTTTAATTGACCAAAGTAAGTTACCATACTAGCAATAGAGCGAGACTCAGTTTCAAAAAAAAAAAAAAAGCATTAGTAAGAAATATATACGTTAATGCCTATTTTGTGAAGACATTGCATTCAGTGTTGAGGAATGCAAAGAAGTAAAGATGAGGTTTAAGTATAACTGCTCTTTATAAAATGAGCAACTGTCTATTCCTGCCTCATGAAATCCTGCTCACCCTTTAAGGTCTAGCTCAAATGCTGTCTCTTCCAGAAGCTGCCCTGGTCAGCAGTAATGTGCTCACAAGTATTCTTCCTTCTACTGCTCATTGTGTACCTGCCTTAAGTCGTTTCATAGACTGTGAGTTCTTAGAGACAGAAATGTTGCCTTTGCTGAGATATTTTCTGATGATTCAAAAGATAAATACTGGCAAACCTAATTTGATGAATGTAGCTGAGAAGACTAAAAGAGTAGTTACTGTATTTGAAGTTACCTATGGTGTTTTCTACTCTTCTGTTTCAGATGGTGCTTCTAGTTTTCCAGTATGTGCATACTAGTTTTGTGGTATCTGAGTCAGGTAGTTTGGATCTTAAGACAGATAAACTAATATTTACTCAAGGATTTTGCTGTTTATCATTTTATACTTGCAGTTACTTAAATTTGGACATCATTTATAAAAGTTGGTAGAATATAATTTTGTACAGGTTTCTACCAATTTGTACAAAATTATAGAACAACATACTTAGACTTTGTTTCACTTTTGATTTATCTCTTCTATGAAGTTTGACTCAAACTCTACCTCTAAAGCTATTTCTTAACTACATTTAGAAATACAGATCTTTTCTCTCTCTTATGGAATACCATACTGCCTACTGTACTGAAAGAAAAAAATTTTCTTATAATTGCTTTTCAATCTCTGATACTATTCTACTAAGTGCAAGTTCAGTTGCTTACAATATTCTCTGTTGAGAAGAGAAAGATTAGTAAATATGGTTATTTCTTGCTATGTAGCTGGACCATATGTAAGAAGCAAGCAAAGATCTTTCAGGCTACAAAACATGTAAACAATACTTATCAGTCCTGAAGCCAACTGCAGGCCTGTTGCAAGTGCAACCATATTGGGCAAAATAATGCTGAGATGATTGATTAGTGTTCTTAATAATATTTTTTGTTGATTTCCTGCTGATTTTTCCTATTGCTCTTTGAGCTTTTTCCTCCTTTTACATATTACTCTGTTCAGTCTGGTAAAAATTTGCAGCAAAAGTATCCAAGTGATGGGCTCACAGCAGGTGCTGGATCAAACGGGCCTTGTTCTTTGGCCCTTGGGAAGTCTGCATGGATCAGAGGAATCCAGGGGCTGCCCTTCAGATGACCTGTAGTAAAACTGCAGAGGACATGCTCAGTTTCTTTCCATGAATAAGCAAAATGTTGATGAGATATTTTTGTTAGCTTGAATAGAGGAATTTATTTTATGTACATACGGTCTGTCTGTACCGTTGATTAAAAAAATGGCATGAAGTAAATCTTGTCTAATAGATACTTATAGAAGAATATTATTTAACTCTCTAACCATGTAAAGGTCAATGCTTTACCTTTTGATTTTAGTAGTGACATACTGGTTTCAACTAAATACAGGATGAAAAACCATCACAAGAAATGAGAGAACTGTATAGTGAAAAAAGAGCATTCCCAATAATATGCAGTTTGAGGAGGTCATTGTGAGCTTAAAAAGCCCAACAAAGGTGTTAATTTTGGACTTCGTTCATAGATTTTAACAATGTCATCTTAGTACCTGAATGAGACTATACTGATATACATCTTGCCTGTTTATGTACTTTCTACTACTTTTTTGTTTAAGCTGATTTTTATGAGGATTACAAATTTGACAAATATTTATTAAACATCTACGTGTAAATGGTATTTTTTTTAGACTGGGAATAAAAAGATGAATTTATATAGTCACTCTCTTCACAAATTTAATAATCAGTAAATTTGTCAAGGTTAATAAAAGCAAGAAAAAGAGAAAATGAACTATTTTTTTTCAATGGAAAGGATTAAAATTAGATCAGTTTTGCTATTTGGGCACTCCAGTATCCTGTTTATTCCTCATGAGGGTTGAAAAAACAGTATTCAATATTTTTCTAGTCTCATCAGCAGATGTAGTTCTTTATATGGCCTCTGTAGGCAGTGAAGAAGATTTCATTTTTATATGACTATGTTGATTTTTTAAAAAGAAAAAATAAAAATGTCAATGTTATTTTATTTAATAACATAACATAAACATATGGATCAATACTTAGATTAATGTAGTAAGTTTTCTATAGTAACATAATATGATTCTCAAAATTATGAATATTTATTAGGTTTATTTTCTGTAAGTTAAAAAGGAGAACATAATACTCTTATGGATATTATTATAAAATTATGGAATTTAGTTCTGTAGAGACTACATTTATTGTCTTCCAATAAATGTCTTGCTTTACTTTTCTCAAAAAAAGAGTATAAATTAAAAATTCTCCTATTCCTGTTGTAAAAGAAGAATGTATTGAACTGTTTTTCTAAATAGTCTGAGAGAGTTCTCATAATTTCTAAAATATGTCTGGAAATTGTTGATGATGTGTTTATTAAGTATCACATAGGTTTTATGTTTATACATTTACAAGAGAAAACAGCTTACACATTTGGACATGTAGTCTGTTGTGACACAGGGAATAATTAAGACTGAAAGCAGGCACAAACAAGAGTGAAGATGTAAATCTTTGAATAGCACATGCCGTTTGTAATTTCATGTGTATATAATATTTAGAAATACTTGCACATTGATGAATGCATTTTCATTTTCATTGTACTTACGGAGAAGAGTAGATGAAACAAGCACACCACTGGCTTTTCTCTTTGTGAGGCCAACACTTAACGGGGCAGATCACATGCTAGTTTTGAAGTGACCTGTGCTACATGGAGGATTAAACTAGTTTAGAATATGGTTTTCAAAGTGCTCATTGTTTGAGGTCAGTCATTCTTATAATGACACCACTATAGCTCTAGTCTTAACATCAAATAAGTATTGCTAGCATCCTTCATAATTTTCAGTTCTGTGTTCTTGTTATGACAATTTAGGTATTTAAGTTGAATGTCAAATATTTTTTAAGAATATAGAATTTCAAGTTTTTCTTTAAATTGAAATATTTCATAACTATGGTATTGGTCATAAAAACATTAAAATTCAACAAAAAATTTGAAAAATTTCGTGAAAAATAAATGCATGTTAAATTGCATTATATTTATTAAAAGGCCAAGAAGCTTTCATAGTATTGCAAGAAAAGAAACCTTGATAGTATGAACTAAATATTAGTTAGAATAATGAAAAAAGTCATCTTGAAGACATCCATGCTAGCAAGAAGGTATCAATAAAAATAGGTTGAGAGAGTGGAAAATGAAATAATTTATGTGTCATTCTGTTGTGTAGCTTTTACAGTGAAACTTAGGTAACTTAGCCTAACTTAGGAGAAAACGACCGGAATTACATACTCTTTTAAAATTTGTATCACTCCAAAATTCTAATACACTTATTATAATTTTAAGAAGGCTTTGTTGAAGTCCTTAGAAGTCATGTCTGTATAAATGGCTAAGAATTAGTTGTGATCAGTAAGTTGATTATAAATAGATGTGTGATACTGAAGGGAGGGTTTAAGAAAATGTATTCTTTCAAGTTGTTTAAAAATTTCTCCTATAATTTTAGTTGTACCACTAATTCTAAGACAAGTTTTGCCTTAATTATAACACAAAGACAAATGCAAGACCAGTTTCAGTTGAAATGACCACAAAATCAGAAATATCACCACTCAGTCTAGTGAAAGCTACATGCCTACTAGCTGAGACTTTAGAACATTTACCATAAAATAATTATTTTTTTGCTATAAACATCTACTTAGGCTTCTTTTTCTTATTTTTCCCTCAGGAGTAATTCCCCTCATTGTTTATGGGACACTCTATCACTCCAACTGAAGCGCACCAGGCTGAGTGAGCCTCCTCTCTTTAGGGCCATTGACTGTCTGGCTCATATCTTCCCAGTTGGATGGCAGGGAGCTTAGAGTAGATGCATGCTTAAAAGCTCCTTCAGGATCTGCAGGAGAAGATAAAAACCATATGAAAGTAAAAACATATTCACTTGACCTTAGGGCAATGGGGTGAAGAATAAAATTTTAAATTGTATGCATACATAAACATCTCTATTCTTTGAAAAAAAGAGTAATTAAGAAATATAAATATTTTATCTCTACTATAGCTGAGAACTGCATATGACTGAATTTCTTACTAAGCACTTAATTCACTTTCTTACCAATTTTTTTTCCTGGAGTTACATCACGTGTTAGGAATTAGAGGATTCTTAACAGCTTAAAGAGAAGTTTTCAAGATATTTAGTTACTCTGCGGGGGAAAGGATGAAGAAAAAACTTGTTAGAAAACAAATATTTTTTGCAAAATGATTCAGTTTAGCTAAATTTTTCATATTATAAACCATTAACTAGAAATTTCTGTATTGCTTTTATAGATTCAATGAGATTTCTAGAATGGATTTCTAGGAAGACAGTTAATGGAAAAGCATTTTTTCCTGTTAGTTTTCCTTAGTAATTGACCATTTTATATGGATAAATATCATAGCATATGGGCCAGCTGAGCTTAGATGTTTCATCTTTTACCAATAAAGTGTGGCCCCAGCATCAGCACAGTGGCACCAGCATTAACTTAGAACCTGTAAAACATGCTCATTCTTTGCTTTTACCCAGGACCTACTGAATAAGAAACTCTGGGATATTGCTTAGCAATGTACAATCTATGAATCACCTTGCTGATGATTCTGACACATGTTAAAATTTGAGAAGCACTGCTTTACATGATGGGCTTGGACAATGGAATATTATTTTTCATGAAACTCTTTAATAGATGTATCCACTTTGCAGTACACAGTGAGGGATGTTCTATTTGGGTGAAGGAAATCGATTTAGAGATCACCAGCTTTCCTTTAATTTTCCTATGTCACAGAAAATAAATGCCAATTTTCAATGGATTTCCAGGCAGTAATTATTATGAGATTTACATAAATATTTTCTAAATGTCATGCAGATATCCAAAATTCTGATTACAGGATGCATCTTGATACATATCTTTAAACTGATATTTCAAAAGAAAAATTATACAGTAGAATTTTTTACCCTTACATTATCTTTCAGATGGTTTGATGCACCCTTTGGGGTGTAGCTCATTTCAAGGTTTAAATGGTAAAAACAAATTGCACATGCAGCTGATGACTAACTGAATTCCCTCAAGAACAGTGCTTTTATGTTGGTACATGTTCTATGTTCTGCTGATTTTGCAACAAGATATGAACAATGACACGTTAATAGCAGTAGAAACATACTTTCACCATATGGCTATACAACTTAGGACTGTATCCTTTGGCTACATTTAAAAGCTCCAGTTTAAGAAGATGATAAATTAGGTCAACTTGAACTGGCCGTAGATCATGCCATAGATTAAACATTTTCCTTCAATTTGATTGACACCTTATTCAGGAAACATGCTTGAAAAAAAGCCATTTGGTCACACGGCTTAATGATTAAAAGTGTGCATGGAATTCAAGAAATACTGCCACTGAGCCAACCAAAATTTGATTTATAGACACAAAGCAAAGGTTTTTAGCTTCATAGTTCTATAGTCAATGAAAGTCTTTGTTTATTACATCTAAGTACATTTTATTTTAAAGTATTTTTTAATGGGTTTTATATATTGACTTTCCTTAAAGACCAGGGACTATAGAAAGATCACTCAAACAAACAGTATTTGTTGTAATACTCATAATATTTTGGGAGCAGGAAGTGAGAAGTCTAAGATGGGTAAACAGAAAATGTGAGAGCAGTGGGAGGTGAAGTGGATCAGGATGATTTTGGCTGGTGATAGAAAAATCCTTAGTACACACTGTTTTGGGTTGGGTAAAGTGGAAAACTTTGTACTTTAGCTGAAACATGAAGGAAGGTAGCATGGATTGATTACACTGACAAGACATCTGGTCATTCTGAAAGCAACTAGCCAGTGACGAGTTGATTTGTTATTAATTGGAATTCGATATTTTTGAAGACAAACTCTAACCTAGCAATTAAAAAAGACATCATACCATGATCATTTCGCTTAAAACATAAAAATTAATCATAAGTTTGAAAAGATTTTTGCTGGCAAGGAAAGCCACTGATGTTAGCACTGTGAGAAGAAAAAGTCTAATTCTCATCTCATGAGAGCTTCTCTGTCCTACTCATCTCCATCCCAGCTGTAGGGGAGCCTTTAAATTACTGGCAGGGAGAAATTCAGTTCCTCAAGTTGATGAGTTATATTCTTTCTATGAAATTTATGGTTAAAAGAGGACTGGCACTGAACAGTGCACGATAGCTTGCATTTTGGGGAATTAGCGAATAGTTGTTAATTTTCACTTGAGCTGAAGTTTCATTTAGAGGAACATATTTAGGTCAAGGCCCTTTAATATCTGGAATATAAGGTCTCTCTGTGTATGGAACAATCAACCAAAAACTGTTCTATTCATAACATTGAGTTAAACAGTATACTTGAGTTAAACAGTATAATTTTCTATGTGATATTGTGATCAGCCTATGGTCAGCAGGGGAGATTGGTGATTCTGCTAACAGCACTGTGTTGATGGAGTCCACCGAGAGTTGAATAAGTTGCTATATGTTATTTTTATTATAAAAAATTTGCTGGGTTTGACCTCACCTGGAACTAACTTCCTTCTAGGCATAAACCGATTTCCAGAAAGGTTGAATTCATTATTTACATAAAAGTGATGATTTGAAACTTACTATTTCTGTTTATAGAATATCTAGCTTGTTCACTTGGAATAGATAATATGCTTATTCAAAGTGAAATAGTACTTCCATCCAAAGAGTTAATTAAGTTTAACAGAAATCAACTTGATCTACCTTGAATAAAAGGAAAATAAATTATTATAAGGCTACTGTGAAGCTTCACAGACCCCAAGCGTGGAAATAAAGGTTGACTTCATAAAGGATTTGGAAATCCCCAAAGCTTTTTATCTCAAATCTTTGTCTGGCTTCCTTTATTCCTCATTTATTTTACTTTTAATTATTGGAAAATCAATATGCTGTGTTTCTTAGTTCACATGATTAATATTGTTTTTCATTGGGTTATAAACTTACATATTATAAACCTAAAATCTAAAATTAATGTCTCTTAGTTCCAATTACACATTCTGATGAGGTAGAGAAGGTCCAGGTTAGATTAGGTGTTTATCTTTTGTTCATTTGATTCTGCCCAGGGGAGCGACTATGACTACACAAAGATTGGGTAGCAGGAACATCAAACAGGAGAGCCTCTAGGCAGTTTTATCACGAGGTGTCCATTACAAGGGATAGAAATCAAATAGCAGTTAGGGACTGGCAAAACACAGACGAAAACAATTGAACAACAACCCCTTCCCCAAATAAAATTTTGTTCTTTGATGATTACTATAAAATGAAAGAACAATAGATATGTTATTTTTATTGATTACAAAGTAATAGATGATGATGTCTGATCATTTAAATATGAATACCTTTTTATTTAGTTATATTAATTTAGATGTTAATATCATATTGCAAAGTACTAGAATTAATTGCATCTAACAATATCATATATAGTAATTGATAAGAATGGAATCCCAATCCAGATGAAATATGTATGATTTCTCTACAGATCATTACTGTGACTTTGGTGCTAATTCAGAGTTTATTTATGTAATAACACATGTAAAGTGCTTATTAGAAATTAGATAAAATCATTTGAATTTATAATGTATAATATTTTGTATTTATTTTATTAAGAATTATTGTAGATCTTTTTCTTCTAAAATTTTAGATTTAAAAAACAATGAACACCTAGCTGTAAATTAAGGTGAATCATAAGTACACATTTAAAAAGTATATTAAATTTAAAAATACTTATATAACTTCATAGTCATTCTGGAATCAAAATGCCCCTAGAAAATTTAGAAACTAATAGAATTCCAATGATCAATATTCCAACACTAAATTATTTATCTTTGCTTTACCAACACTTAGCCTAGGACAAGTGTGCAGATGATACTTATTAAAGTTTTTCAAACAAAAATAAAGCTAAGAAGTACAATGATGGTGATTTCAGAAGGATGGCAGAATAGGAAGTTCCAGACCTTACACCCTCACAGAAATTCTGGCTTAACAATACATGTTTGAAAGGCCTTAAAGCCCTTAGGGGAACTCCAGAAACCAATTAAGAAGTCTCAGTACCTCTAGGTAAGCTCAAAGTTAAGAACACCAACATTGAAATGGGAAGAAAATGCATTTTATTTTACCCACGGTAGGCCTTCCCTCAAGTAAGTACATCTCAGCACAATTGGAAATAGACACCCAACTGACAGTTTGTTTCTTGGGAAGGAAGCAGAAGTGTGGAACACATATCTAACGTTCCAGTGTTTGGGGGCTGCCTGAGGAACTTGTTTCTGTCTCGTCTGATTGGGAGTGCTAATGGGGAACCAGCAAACCCTGGATGTGAGGAGGTCACTGAGAATGAGAGAGAGCTTGGTGGCTTGCTGCAGAACCAGAGAAGCTACAATACCACAAAGAGATGCCAAAGAGATGCCAACACAGCTTGGCACAATCAGAAGAGAATTTCCAGCTGTGGCTTCTCCCTGGGAGGGAAAGAGAAGAGTGAAATATGTGCCCAACATTCTGTCTTTTTAGGGGTTGACTGGTGGACTGGTTGTGTCCCACCTGACTTGGGGTACTGATGTCCCACGTGACTGGACTACTTTGGATGCCTCAGGGCCACTGACAAGAGTTCAGTGGCTTGTTGCACCAGAGAACCTGCAGTACTATAGATATACACAAGAGGGAGCAAGAAATTACAGGTTCCTGATAAAATAAGAAACTTCTTTGATTGAGAAATTGCATGCATAATTCCCAGAAAAAGCTTGAGAGCCGCCCCCCAGGTTCTCTAATCAAGATAATTGGTGAAGGTTTTTCCCTGTAAGAATCCACCACAAAAACTGAGAGAGGTGGCTGTTTTTTCAAATGCACAAATCCCAGAAAATAATAGCACTTACAAAGAAATAGTTAAACATGACCCAATCAAAGGAACAAAATAAATCTCAAAAACCCACTCAAAAGAAAAGATGATCTGTTAATTACCTGACAAAGGATTCAAAATAATTGTTTTAAAGAAGCTGAATGAGGTTTTAGAGAATACAGACAGAAAACTAAACAATCAGGAAAATGATACATGAAGAAAATTAGAACATTAACAAAGAAATAGAAAGTAAATCACAGAACCAAGTTGTTTGTCAATGACATGATCTTATATGTAGAAAATCCTAAAGATTGCACACACACACACAAAACTGTTAGCAAAGTTATAGGATACAAAACTAAAACACAAAAAATTAATTCTATTTTTATATAGAAATAATAATCTGCAAAAATTAAAAACCATCAATTTACAATAGCATCAAAAAGAATAAAACACTTAGAGATAAACCAGAGGCAAAAGACTTGTACACTGCAAACTAGAAAACAATGCTGAAAGAAATGTTGAAAGTCACAGATAAATGGGAAAAAATTTTCATGTTCATAGAGTGGAAGATTTATTATTGTTGAAATATCCATAATATCTAAAGTAATTTATATATTCAAAGTAATCCCTATCAAAATTTCAATATCCATTTTTGTAGAAATAGAAAAAAAATTACAATTAATATAGAATCCCAAATAACCCTAAATAGCCACAACAGTTTTGAGAAATAAAAACAAAGCTGAAAGTCTCACACTTTATAATACAAAACATATTAAAAAGATACAGTAATCCAAACAGTATGGCACTTGCATAAAGACAGACATATAGACCAATGGAACAAAATAGAGACCCCAGAAATAAATTTTTTTATATATGGTCAAATAATCTTTGACAAAGCTTCCAAGAATACACAATGGGGAAAGGATAGTCTCTTCAAAAAATTGTGTTGGGAAAATTGAATATTCATATGCAAAACAATGAACTGGACCTTTACCCTACACAACATACAACAATTAACTCAAAATGGATTAAAGACCTAAACATAAGAACTGAAACTACAAAATTCCTAGAAGGAAACACGGGAAAATCCTCATAACATTGAATTTAACAACAATTTCTTGGATGTGACATCAAAAGCTTAGGCAAAAAAGATCCACAAATAGATAGATGAAACCAGGTCAAACTTAAAAACTTCTGGATAACAAACAAAATAATCAACAGCATGAATAGTCAATGTAGGAATAGGAGAAAATATCTGCAAACCATATGTCTGATATGATATTAATATCTAGAATATAGAAACAACTTCCATGACTGAACAATAAAATAACAAATAACCTAATTAAAAATGGACAAAGGACTTGATTGGACAGTAAGAAGATAGCTAAATGGTCAACAAAAATATGTAAAGATGTTTAACATCCCTAATCATCAGGGATATGCAAATCAAACCCACAATGAGGTATCATTTCAAGCCCATTAGGAGGACCATTATAAGAAAAAACAAACAGAAAAGTAACAAGTGTGGCAATGATGTGGAGAAATTGAAACTCTTGTACATTGTTGGTAAGAATGTAAATTGGTACATTCATTTCACATTCTTGGAAACAGTATGGTGGTTCTTCATAAAATTAAAGATATAATTGCCACATCATCTAGCAATCTCATTCTGAGTATATATTCAAGAGAATTAAAATTAGCATCTCAATGATATATTTGCATATATATCTGCATACATATGTAATATAATCTTATTCAGGCTTAAAACATAAAAATATTCTGTCACATAAATGGCTCTTGAAAACATTATGCTAGGTGAACTAATCCAGTCACAAAAAGATAAATACTGTATGTTCCACTCATATGAAGTACCTCACATAGTCTAACTCTTAGAGACTGAGTAGAATGATGGTTTTTTGGGGTTGGATCAGGGGAAAAGGGGAGTTATTCAGTGGGCATTGAGTTTAAGATCTAGGAAACTTAAGAAAAATTTTCAAGAGGAAAATTTTCTAGGACTTCATTACCAGCTATGTGCATATAGTGAAGAGCACTATATTGTACATTTAAGAATGATTAAGATGGCAAATTTTATGTTATTTTAAAGTGCAATTTAAAAAAACACCATAAAAGAGAAGAATATTTATGACATGTTTTGTCAACAAAATTATTAACTTAGAAGTTGTCAAAGAGCTTACAATTTCTTTTTAAGTTGTGAATGTATTAATAATTACATCTTTTGAAATACAGATTTCTGACCTAGTCTTTGTTTCTACTTCATAGAATTTTGAGGAAGCAGGTACAAAGATGCTTATGGGATAAATGCTAGTTTGTAAATCTGTATGCATCAGATGAAGTTTGTTTTGTTGTTTCTTACTTTTTTACTTGAAGCTGGCACAGCATATTTGTCTTAATCTTGATTATGTGTTTGCAATGTTCTGACTTAAAATATGGACACACAGGAAATTTACTCTGTGAGACAATTTAGGACCATCCAATGCATAGCAGATTCTTGTACAGATCTGGACTTGTGATTTGTGAGGAGTGACTTCATGGTATGTTCTAAAGTGAATAGCAGCAGCCTTTATTTATTTAAAGTTTGTCAGTGGTTTTCTTGAGCAATGCAGGGAGACTAGTTTTTTTTTTCTAAAATTGTTTCACATGTGTGAGCCAGAGAGAAAAGTATAACTGTTTTATTCTATTTATTTTTTATGATTAGAATTTCTTCCTTAATAGATGCTATTATGCTTTCTCTCCTTCATCACATGTAAAGAAAATAAATCAAATAAAATGTATCTTCAAATTCAGGAATATATGAGGGGCAAGTCCCCTATGATTTGAGCCATAAGTAAAACAATGCCATCTTTGTCTCTTTATCTGGTCTGTGATTTATTCTTTTCAGAAAAGGCAGAGTGCTGGATTTAGTTAGAGGAGACAGAGAAAGGAGAAATGAAATGTGTATAACTAAACTGGATTTGATTTGACACTGTTCTGGGCTATGCCATTGTTTCATTTAATCAAGCAATGCAATCTGTCAGAAAACAAGAATTTTAGTACTGTTTCTGTCATGAAGTAGAATGAAAGGACATTTTTCTAGGCTGTGCTTCATAATCTCATATTCTTATATTTGTTTCATTAAGATTGATGCTTATTAGAACTTTTTGCCGTAGTTAACTTAATTCAAAGTATCTTATGTAATTATTTTGCATATGTTATGACCTCAGAAGATGAGTTTTCATAAGTCTCCAAGCCCTTGATACTTCTTCTCATGTATTTTTTATCACTTATTGGTAGCCTTATGAAGACTAGGATTAATCTACCTTGTTTACAGTTCTCTCTCCAGAACATGCTCTGTGCCTGGTATATAGCTTATAGTCAATAATTTTTTAAGAAAAATTAATGAATAAGTAATAGGTAAATCTGAAGAATGTTTCCCCTTTCTACTTTGGAGTAGATTTGGAGGTAGAAATATATACCTAACAAATCCCATGGGAAGATGGTGCCCAAACAACAACTGAAATTTTAATACTTAGTATAAAAATATTTTTGCATGAGAGTGAATATCTTTATTGTCAGTGGGTTTTTTTCCACTTGTAAAATTATGATACAGAAAATAGCTTACATGATTTCTTAAGATCTGAGGATGACAACAAAGAGTTAAATGAAGAGAAAACCAATTGTGGAATGCTTTATAGAGAATGAATATTAGGAACTTATTACAGAATGAAAGTCGTGGGGATCAGAGTATAAACTGAATACGTCCTGCTGGCTGGCAAAGGTAAGAGATCTGGTTCACTAATGCTAGTTTCAACTATAACAGGTCTGGTTCTTTGTTGCTATAAGACCCCCAAGAAGGGTAAATATAGGTGATGTCAACTTCTTGGATTTGTATTTTAATCCTCCAAATTGGCAAACTGGCAGTTCTGGAAGACCAGATATGGAATCTTTTTTAGTTTAACTAAATCCAATTTAAATTATGTATTGCCTTTGTCATCCTTTAAAACAGAAAGCTGATCTCATCCTATAGGTCAAGCATCACCTAAAAGAAGATAGCACTCAATCAATGAAGAAAATACTGGTAATTCAACTAGAAGATGCCATGTGTAAGGTGCAAAAAATTCATAGAAACAAAATTCTTGCCCTGAAGAATCTCACAATCTAGTGATAAATAAGATTGCATGCATAGAAATATAACATCACAGTTGAAGGGTTAAGCATGAAACTAAGATAGTAGAGAGGCTGTAATTGATCCAAAATCCAAAGTCTGAGATGGAGGCAGTCAAAAAAGGTCTTAGAAAGGAGAAACTGGTATATTTCATTAAGCATGGATAATTTATGTGTTTAACTGGAGGAGGCTTTGTTTTAAAAACTTGCTTATTTTTCCAGACATGCCTCTACCAGTAAATAAGCCAAACCACACCAAAATCACATTACATATATTGTCTTGGGAGAGCCTTTAAAATGTATGTACATATTTATGAGAGTATTTTATATTCATTATCTATAAAATTAAAAAGTTACCAGAAAATTGCATGTTATTTGCTTTCTTAGCTAAAATTCATGGTTTCTCTGTGGAAGGCAGGCAGAGCCATGTACAGTGCTGCATATTTTGGCCTGTCTTCTGATGTTGCATGCTACAATATGAGATCTTCTGCCTTGGGGTTGTTTATGAGAAATTTTATCATAATTATGCTAAATAAGTCCCCTTTTTGTTGTGACACTAATTAAAAGCATATAGCTAACTGATTTTTACTGAGCTAAAATATTTTAAGGTGTATAGTTTAAGAGAGGTAAAGAACTTTATGCAAAATATGCTGCAAAAAAGGGGAAGGAGAGCATGAAGACAAATACCTAATGCATCCAGGGCTTAAAACTTGAATGATGGATTGATGGGCGCAGCAAACCACCACGGCACATGTATGCCTATGTAACAAACTTGCATGTTCTGCACATGTATCCCAGAACTTAAAGTAAAATTTTAAAAAATGCTGCAAAATAGAAAAAGCAAATGGTCCAAGATATCACTCAACTCTAATTGTAATATTTTACTTTTTGGAGAATGGCAACATGCTTTATTTAGTAATAAATTCATGTTAATAATTTATTTATTAAGGAATAGTTACAGAAAACCAGTTAGGGTAATATGAGTTAATAAATGCATATCAAATTCCACTGTTCTAAAGCCTAGCTTTGTCATGAGAAGAAATTAGGACCTTTATTTTGAGCTCTTATTACTAAGCTATTTAGAGTTACAGCATAGTCCAAGGAGAGAGAACAAACAGAATCATCTATGTAGGGGTAACACAGGTATCACAACTGCAGAGAGCAGAGCAATCAGCAACTCAAGAGGCCAGCATCAGAACGGGACAGGGGAACCATAATAGGTCCAAGTTACAGAATGGAGGAAGAAATTGGGGCCTATGAGAAAGGTTTTACCACCTGATGGTATCTTCTGGTTTCTTTTTTTAAATCTAGTTGTGTCAAAGGTGACCCTAAATTCCCAAGCATCTTTCAGGTGTATGTTTTAAGTTTTGTTAATATTTCAAACATGAACTTCAAGGAACTAAGTAGAATCAACTCTTAGTATTTAGCTCATTATTAGTTATGTTGGGAAAAATAAGTGACAATGAAGGAAAGACAGGCCTTTACCAGCCCATGTAAGTACTTCTAGGAAGATTAGAGAAAAATACACCTTCCATCATGAGTGTCGAGTAGTCTGTATTAGGCTTCTCCAGAGCAGCAGGGGCAACCGAATGTGTATATGTATGTGGAGAAAGAGAGAAGGAAAATAGTGAAGAGAGAAAGAGATTTACTTTAAGAAAATGGCTCACACAATTATAGAGGCCTTTTGGGTTCAAAGTCTAATGTAGCAGGTTTGTGGGCTGGAGACTCAGGGAAAAGTTACAGTGTGCAAGTAGCATTTCTTCTTTCTTAGGGAAGGTCAATCTTTATTTCATTAAGTCTTCAACATTGAATGAGACCCATCCACATTATTGAGGATTATTTGCTTTTCACAGAATTTATCAATTTAAACTTTTATCTCATCAAACAGCAACAACAACCACCTCAGAGAAACACCAGAATAATGTTCGACAAAATATCTGGGCACTATGGCTCAGCCAAGTTGACAGGTAAAATTAACCATCACATTGAGCATGGGCTGGATTTCAACTCATCTCAACTCTTTATTCATAAACCAATGTGTAGAGCCAAACTGCACAGCTACTCACACTAAACTTGTTTTTGGTAGTCCATGTCAGTTCATATGATAGTACCTGTGGGGACCACCGGTCAAATCATTTTGTAATAAGTAGACTCATCAGTGGCCAGAAGGCTCTGCAACTGACCCTGACCAGTTGTGCCTTCCAAAGAGGAGAATCTGGACTTCAATAAGTGAGGCTTCTGTTTGCACCAGCAAACAGAATAGACTGTAGTTTTTCACAGTGTGCTGATAATTTCAGGTTTTCATTCTGGCTCTTTAACTTATGGTGGGATGTTGGATAAGTTGCTTTACTTTTCTGGACCTGGGTTTCTCTCCTTGTAAAACTACATGTTTATAATTCGAAAAGTTCCTTTCATCTCTGACATGATGCATAAAACATATAGGCCTTGACATATTGATTTTTGTCCTTAACTGATATGGGCAATGACTAGGGAATTATTCTTTTATTGACATTTGATATTAGCAAAAACCTTATTTTCTAACTTTGTTTCTAAACCATCTATTTTTTTTTTTCATTAATGGGGAAACTTATGTCATGTAACTATCAGCAATTAATGTGAAAAACTTAGGAGAAATATTTATTTTCAGATGAAGAAGCAATTATTATCAAATTTCAAAAACCACTGAATGAGGTCCATCTTCTATGACAGAAAGTGTTTTACATGCCTCCTTCTCAAGGCATGTAACTTAGAATAGTATCAAGTAAGCTTTAATGTTTAGCTCTTGAAATTCAAAGGTGCTATTGAATAATACTTTGAAGTTTTAATATACCATCAATTTGAAGTTACTGGAGTACATAAATAGCAATCAGGAAGAAATGGGGTCTTTCTTGCATACTGAGATTCTCCTTGGTTCACTGATAATTCTTGATATTATTACACGTCTTTCTCAAGTTGCTTAAAATACTTAACCGAAAATAATTATTTATCTCCTGACATTCAGGTTAGACGCACAAAACATGTGTACCCCTTTAGGCAACCTTACCTCACCAGTGTTATAACATGCAATGTACAATGTGAATAATTGTGGGGAAGTTATTTCGAATCTTAAAGCTTTCTCGAGCATTTCAAAGAATTTTATTAGTTTCTCATGAAATTCCAAAAAGAATAGACCTGAAATGACTTCATAAGGTAAAACTTTGAAGAAGGGATTTCTTTTTACAAAAGTATAGAAATGTTAACACTCATTATTACACCTTAGCATTGGACTTCAGGAGGGATGTGCTGATTTCCATAGACTTGACACTGTTTAGAACATTTTTGGAATGCCATTTATGGAACTCACTTAAGAGCTAGTTTATGAACCACACAAGGAAATTAGTTTTATTACTTTATTGTCACACCTCATGTATTTCCATTCTTAACGTTTCTCGCAGTTGGGTATCTTCCTCATCTCAGAGTATGCATTTTCCCCTTTTAATACTGTTGTTGCAAATATATGTCCCAGAGAATGAATGTTTGCTGTAGATATATTCACAAATATGTAGATAAAATATGGCACAGTCTCAAACATAAAATATAGTACATTGCCTGTGGAGTATTCTATTATATAAAATAACTTCTCTAACTTAGGTGGACAGAAAATGTAGTTTTTCTGTTGAAACCCACTGAAGAATTTGTTTGTTGACATGATTGTAACCTGTTGACTTTGGTGTCTGTTCTTGAGAAAATTTAATAATTTTCTCTAAAATACTCACCCACCAAAAAAGATTAAAAACATTGTTTTGAATTACTGAAAAAATCTTATTGATTAAAGACATCATAGAAAAGTATTGCTTTGATTATAAATATTGCTGTCAAAATGTTGAAATAAAATATTTCAGTTATGTGATTGAGTAAATAGGAACATATGTTCAAAGATGTGAGGTAATCCATAGAAATGAAGGTTTTATTATTCCAATTCTAATTTTTCTAGTCCTTTTTTTTCAAAAATTTCTTAGTGATTTTACAAAGAATAAAAATTATTAGTAAAGGGAACTGCCAACTCTTTTAGTTTACACATCTCCAGGTTGTGTATTTCCCTGTCTTTGGTTCATTGAGACAATATCACAGCATGGCCTCTGGATGAAACAAACAAAAGATAACAGAATACACCAAACTAGAGTAGGTCAATTAAAAAAACTTATCAACAAGCAATTAAAGTTCAGTAGTTTTTTTCTTTGTGGGTGTTTGTATACAGTAGTCAGTAGAGAGTTTATCATGTTGGACCTATTCTTTCCCTGGGTGTCATTTATTGGAAATGCCTGAGGAACCTTGGAGAAGACTCAGAAACAATTAAATAAACTGATGTCAGTTTTACCTGTGTTATACATTAAATTAATGAATTTTCTAATTCAAATAAATCCTAATGCTGCACTGGTTAAAAGAAAAAAGATCTTGATACCAGTGCACAAACTATAAAGCAATAACTCTGAAATTGATCTAACAAAGGCAGGACCCACTGTAGAAGTGAACAAAGGCAAAAGCCTTATTAATAATGGGCCAATCCTATGGTGAGCCTGGGTGGGTAAACTGCTGTCTACAAGTAGACTGTTCACTCATGTGAAGTAAATTAACACTTCCTTGGCACCAGGGTACTATTAGGTGCATTGAAACAACTTATTTACTATGGGCATCCTGGTGCCCTTGCTTATCCCCCATCACTATAAAGATGAGGCATAATAAAATCATATGGTGCTGAGAAGCCAGACCTTACAAATTTTAGCTTATAGCCCCGTGAAGTGGCAGGAATTTATGGTAGTTAAATCAGCTGGGGCACTGCTCTAGCTATAGCAGAAATTTTATTCTTAGTATCTGTAAAGCAGAGAAATTAAAGCAAGCTAATCGTCCCTGATGACACATCATCTAAGCCTTTCTTTCATGTACTATGTTATTTTGCAGGCTCACTTCTTGCTCACTGGGGGAAAGAGAAAAACAAACTAAAGATTTCCTTTATTCCTTGAAGTAAAGAACCAGAGAGAAAGCTGACACCTAATAGAGGCAACTCTTAACATATTTTGTTTCTCATCATTGGCTATCTAAAAAAGAAAAAAAAATCATTTATAGCCAGATTAATAGCAAGACAAAAAAAGTAAGCAAGATTTATAAAAATAGAGGATCACAGTCTTAATAAATCATGCTCCCACTGCCCATTTACAAATTAGGCAATGTATGTTCTGTCTAACAAAGCTGATGGTATTGAAAAACAAATTAATTAGAGACACATGCATTCTTTTTTTTTTTTTAGATGGAGTCTCACTCTGTCTCTCAGGCTAGAGTACAGTGGTGGAATCTCAGCTTACTGCAACCTCCACCTCCGGCGGGCGGTGGTGAGGGTCAAGTCATTCTCCTGCCCTCAGCCTTCCGAGTAGACTACAGGTGTCTGCCACCATGCCAAGCTAATTTTTGTATTTTTAGTAGCGACAGGATTTCACCATATTGGCCAGGCTGGTCTCAAACTCCTGACCTTGTGATTCACCCACCTTGGCCTCCCAAAGTGTTGGGATTACAGGCATGAGCCACCTCACCCAGCCACATGCATTCTTATTACTTATTTTTCTTGTCACATGTTAAGACTCATTAGCGATCTATGCATTTTTAATGTAATAGTAATGTAGAAATAGGTTAAATTAGTTATGAAAGAAATGAGTGCTTTAATTGCTAATTTTGACAGTTGGATAGTATTGATGTCTTTGTGATTTTTATTCTTTTTAAAACTAGGATTTAACATACTCTCAGCTATCAATCCCAAACTCAGAGTGAACCAAGGCTCATTCGCAGTCCTACTTGTAATTTGAGTTTTAGGATATATTATAAAGAAACACAAAAACACAAAATTTTACCCAACAATAGGCTGCCCAACAAAATAAGAATGCTCTGTTGAATTTGGGAAGATTATATTAGTAATTTTTTGTTTTCTAACTTGAAATTCCTTGTTCATCTAATTTCATGATTTTATACATGAATTTTTGTGAACATGCAAGTTATATTTCAAACTAAAGTAGTATCAAATTTGTCTCATTATTAAATGAGTCCTTTTTGAACAAGGAAAACTTAATCATTTATTCTGTTCATCCTTGAAAGATATTTGGAACCAAACTGCTACAAAATTATGTTGGCTGAAATACAAAATGAACGCGTTGGGTTCTTTAAAGCTGGGACATGTTAGGAGTAATCATCTTGATTTTCTGCTAAGTACTAGTCATGCTAATTTCTGCCATTAACAAATTTGATTAAATTCAAAGAGGGTAAACATTTTTTTCCTAACTTGAAACATTCTGATGTTTAGAAACAGAAAATTTGTCAACCAGAAACAGGTTTTCCTAACATAAAATTAAAACTATATCTTTTTAAAAACCCAAAATGAAACAAAACGTATTTCCTCACATTTCCTTTTGCTTCCAGGCAAAGAGTGTGATGCTGATCATGTGCTTTTTACTTCCTTTTTTTTTTTTTAAATCGTTCAGATACAATGGCTAGTCTTCTTATTCCCAGGGATGATTTTATCTCTCCCATCTAAATCATTTTAGAATCTAAGACCAGTGCCAAAATATCTGGTATGAAAGTTGAAAGTGAACTAATCTAGATGATTGTTAAATCTGAATAAATTGACCCAATATTTGGTTTTATTTTCAAAAATTAAATTGATGCTACTTTTGCAACTTTTCAATCTGGCATTTTTCCTGTTTTTTACCTTCAAAAACCAAAAATAGGCATTATTTGATTCATGTTCATTTAAAAAACAGTATGTTGAAGATATGTCCCTGGAATATCCCAACATGGGCTCATATTTAGTAAAAAGTTGCTGGGAAAACCTCACTGAGGTGTTCTTGGAGACTGGATAGGGAAGATAGAGTTTCTGGAACTAAATTATTTGAGCCTCTCTGAGCTTTGGTATCAACCCTATGGTAGATATAGAGAAGAAACCCACAAATTAAATGTTCTCAGGTGATGCCAGTACGTAATTGAATTTAGCTTTTTACATTTACCAGTTATATTATAATAAACGTAGACTTCTCTTATTGACATTTATCAAAATGCGGAAGACCAGCATTTTGGAATTACAGTTTTTCAAAAGATTACAAAAAATATGTTCAAAAATCCATCCTGGAAATGTAATATTGAGGTAACTTAGTAGTTAAGGTATAAAAATAGCTTATTATTTTAGACTCAACACCAAAAACAGACACCACCATCTCATAAAATAAACATGCAGTGAAAGGGTAACGCACACATTAGCCGCAAACTGAGTCTGTAGCCAATATAGTATGATGAGAAGGAATACTCAGTATGGTGTGATGTGCAATTGAAGCTATTAGCCATATGGTGCAGTGTGAAAATGGCCTCTGTGACTGAATAACAGTTGTATCTTATATGGTTTATTAAATAATTATGCAATGGCAAGTAACACTTCTATAATTATTGGCTGTTTTTAAATATTTTTGTTAATCTAGCTGCATTTACCAGGTTGAAGGATGAGTGTTCCATCAGGTCTCCATGCTTCATATCTGCTTTGTGTATAGAATGGAAATTGGCTGCCATATTGAAGATTTAGGGCACATTTCTTATATCATACTGCATATCATCAAGGTATGCTACAGGGCATTTAGAAATATAGGGGCACGTTCCTTTTAGAGATGCTTTCCACCTGCCACCTGTCATTACAGACACTGCATGTGGGATAGAGAATGTGCTACTTTTACATAATTTCCACAGAATGAGACAGAGAAGTATTAAGACATTTAAATGAAAGGCAAAAAATTCAATAAAATATCCGGAAATTTTGTTTCATGATTCTGTGTGGGATCCTATTTGAATACTTAAAAAAATCGCAGATATTACCCTGACACATTTCTATTTATACTAATTTTTCTTCTAAGAAAGTTTTTATTTCTTTATTTTTTTATTTTTTATTTTGAAAGAAAAAGGGAGAAAAGGAGAAAGAAAGAAAGAAAGAGCAAAAGAAGAAAAAAAAAGAATGAAAGAGAGAAAGAAAGAGGAAGAGGAAGAGGAAGAGGGAGAGAGAACGGGATTCTTATTTTATTGCCCAGGCTAGAATGCAGTGTAAAAATGGGTATTAAAAACCTCTTTTATGCCAATAATTGTGCTTAACAATGGAGACAGGAAGGAATAAGGGATGAAAATAATAAACAAGCAGCCAACCAATATTTTATTTAAAC
>CAUYQU010039940.1:0-29737 GCA_963574635.1 Cheracebus regulus | reverse complement strand
GTGTAATGTGATACTGAGAAAAATGTATGTTTTGTGGATTTGGGGAGGAGAGTTCTGTAAATATTTGTTAAGTCTAGTTGTTCCAGGTCTGAGTTCAAGTCCTGGATATCCTTGTTAATTTTCTATCTCGTTGATCTGTCTAAGATTGACAGTGTAATGTTAAAGTCTCCCACTATTACTGTGTGGGAGTCTAAGTCTCTTTGTAAGTCATTAAGAACTTGCCTTATGTATCTGGGTGCTCCTGGATTGGGTGCATATATATTTAGGATCGTTAGCTCTTCTTGTTGCATTGATCCTTTCACCACCATGTAATGTCCCTTTGTTTCTTATGGTCTTTGTTGCTTTAAAGTCTGTTTTATCAGAGACGAAAATTGCAGCTTCTGTTTTGTTTTTTTTTTTTGCTCTCCTTTTTTTTTTTTTTGTTTTCCTTTGGTGGACGCCCATTCCCCACAGAGCTGGACCTTCCCGGGTTCGGCTGTGCTTGCTGTGAAACTCTCAGTCCTCAGAGCTTCCAATTGCTGTTCTCCTTGTGGGGATGGGACCAGCCGAGCCCGATTAAAAGGGCACCCAGTCCCGTATACTCCGCACTGAGAAGTACTGTGCCGGGGTGCCGGCAAAACAGCCGCACCAGCCGAAAGAGTCGTGCTGGTGACCTGTGGGGCTCTTCCGCCGGGAATCTCCTGGTCTGTGGGCAACAAAAATTCGTCTGGAAGTGCGGCATCCACTCGCTCTCTGCACTTTCACTGGGAGCTACAATCCTGAGCTGCTGCTAATCAGCCATCTTGGATCTCTCTCCCAGTGTTTCTAATAGAATAGAAAATAGGAACAAACCAAATTTCTATCACCAGGGAAATAGATACACAAATAATAGTGCACTCAATTTCAGGCAGGTTTTAAACATCACAAAAGAGCTCTGCTTCTGACTTCTGAGGATAGCATGAAAGTAGGTAACAGACGGTTTACATTGGGTTTTCAGGTGGGAACTCTATGTCTAGCTTGGTTTCCTGATTGTCAGTGTCACTAAATGCAGCTTCTGAAAAGCAATTCAATTTACTGCCAAATGAAACTTTAAAATGTTTCTCAACAGCCAGCTCCACTTGTTTGGTATCCAACGTATCCATTCATCTGCCTGCCCGTCAGTCCAGCCTTTCATTCATGGATTTGAGCGCCCTCTACTGAGCTAACAATCAATCCCTTAACTTCTCTCTTCCCAGTTGCATACTAAGTGTTCAGCAAATCATTCTTGATTGTGGTGATGCATTTTTCTCCAATTTCATCCCCAACCTTATTTATTACTGCTCTGCGCAGTGCACCCACCAATCCATCCATGCAGGTTTATTTACTTCCCCCATAGACCAAGCTCCCTACTTTTCACTCCTGGTTTTTTTTTGTTTTGTCTTGTTTTGTTTTTTTTGGTACCTATTTTCCAAAACAAAAAAGAAATCTAGGATTTCAGTCTTTCTTCCTTCATGACAATTTCTCCAGCAGCCACTCCCATCGGCTCTGTGTATACTTAGTACTTTTAAATAGTAGGTCTGTTTCAGCGTTGGAGAGTATGTTGTCTTGAGCTGTACACTAATTGTTTTGTTTGTATAAATTCTTCAATTTGGAGGCATGGTCAATGCTTGCTATTCCTTAGGATTGTTTATATCAGTGCTCCTGAGTAAGACTGGCTTATAATCTGTCTTTATTTTACTTAGTATTGTTTGGTTTGGAATTAAGATCACAGTGGTCTCAGAATTTATAGGAAAGTAGCCCCTTATGTCAATTTTATGGGTTTTTTTTTTTTGGTCTTTTTAAAAAAATTAATTTTTTTACTTACGCAAATGGATATTTTTAAAAAATTAGAATGACTTTGGTATTTAGACAATAATACCATTAGGGCTGTGTATGTGTGTGTGTGTGTGTGTGTGTGTGTGTGTGAAAGAGAGGGACGGGCACAAAGACACACTTCTTAACTAATGACTATATTTCTATAGTGGCTGTTGAGCTACTTAGGATTTCCAGTTCTTCATAAATCAATTTTTTAAGTTATATTTTTAGGAAATAAAACTGCTCTTATAACATTTTGTTTATTTATTTAGAGATGGGGTTTCACTCTGTCACCCAGGCTGGGGTGCAGTGGTGTGATCTCAGCTCATTGCTACCTCTGCCTCCCAGGTTCAAGTGATCCTTCTGCCTCAGCCTCCCGAGTAGCTGGGATCACAGCCGAACGCCACCATGCCCAGCTTATTTTTGTATTTTTAGTAGAGACAGAGTTTTGCCATGTTGGCCAGGCTGATCTCGACCTTCTGACCTCAAGTGATCCGCCCGCCTTGGCCTCCCAGAATGCTGGGATTACAGGTGTGAGCCATCACGCCCAGCCAGTGTCTTCATGTTTAATGTATTTCCCAAGATCATGGCTTAAGGATGCAACAAGAAAAGATCACAAAGGATTCAAATACAGGATACACCAGAAAAGTCTCCTGTGTGCAGTGAAGGAAATCTACTGCCCACCCCAGAAGTGGATCAGCAGCACTGCAGTGGGCATTCAACCAAACACAGGGGAGAGCCATAGACGTCTGCCAGCCACTGCACTGAAAGGACGGAGGAGATGAAGCCGTTAAGTGGGGTGGGAGCAGGGGGCACTCACTCAGCCGGGTCTGGGTCCAGGCTGCTCAGGCAGCTGCTCAGATCCATGGGCAGCGAAACCCTGGGGGCTTGCAGGCTTCATTCACTGGCCACCTAAGCACCAGGCCAAAAGGCCACTCTCTCAGTTCCATCTTAGCTGCTCATCATCCCTGTTTCATCTGTTAAAGCAAAGCCAGTTGTTTTCTTTCTTTCTTTTTTTTTTGGTACAACTGTCAGATGGGCAGTAGTTCTGGAATATTCTGGATTCTGAGTCAGTTGGGAGTCGAGGAGGCTGCTGATCATTCAGGGTGGTCACCAGACCACAGGGAGGTCTCACCACAGGGCAGGTCATAGAGTCCAGTACCAGGGCAGATGGGCACCAATTTGGAACTTCCTGGTCGTTTAGCAGGGATCCATCTGGGGGGAAAAGCATTGCATTTTGGGTCAAGGATTGAAATGTCAAGCCAGGAGTCGAGTCAGGATTTGGGCCCTTCTCTCGGACCAGGCACCTCCTCCAGGGCATCACCCTGCAGCACTCCTGGAGGAGGGAGGGTTTGGAAGGAAATGAGAAGAACCCTTGGTCCAACATCCAGGGGGTGGTCTCCCAGTTCCAGATGGTCAAGGATGTCTACTCCCAGGGAACCAACTATATTCTCTGCCTTAAACTTATTATTCATCAGTGTGTTGACTGTGAGAAAGTCACTGAATCTCTAGTAGTGCCCTGAACCATAAAATAGGAGTCACAGCCCCTCTTCTGCCCACCCTGTACCCTCAGGGATAACAGATTTGTTCCAGGAGCTGTGAAGCACCACGCCCACACCTGTGTGGAGAAGTGAGGCCGGGTGTCCCCTGGCCTGCAGCCTTCCACATTCCCTCTCTGCAAGCCATAAGTGCTGCACGCCTTGCTTATCTTCCCAGACATGCAACCACCAAACACTGATGTAGGCAGCACTTGGGAAGGATCGGGCATCTTTCTTCAGTCTTCTTGGTATCAACTTATCTTTAGCCTCATAACAGTAATAAGTGGGTCCTTGCTCACATTTCCACATCCTGGAACAGGGAACTGAGGACAGAGAGGCCAGGTCACATTTTCAGGCACAGGTGGCTTTGATTTCAGGCCATCAGGCAGTAGCACCCACACCCTTGGTCACTGTGTTGTGCTGGTCACGTTGTCTCATCTAAAGAAAGTGATTATTCCCCAAATGCAGTCAGTCTGGGGGATATTTTAAATGTGCACCAAACTGCAAGAACTTCCCAAGCCCTACTTTGATTCAGGGTCTCCTCTAGGCAGCTATCGATAAAGAGATTCTAAGATTGGCCTGAGAATAAATTATTTTTTCCATGGTCTTTTGACATAAAGATGTCAACAGCTCTCTCCACTGTGAATGCATTTCCAGACTTTGTTGGAGGAATACAAAAAAGAAAAGAAAAAGACAATAATAGATTCAAACAAAGGTTACACACAGGGATTGATTCCCAGTGAAGAAAATCTGCTGTCTGTCCCTGGGTGTCCTTCAGCAGCCAGCATTAAAATGAGAAACTGGGCTGGGTGCAGTGGCTCCACCTGTAATCCCAGTACTTAGGGAGGTCGAGGCAGGAGGACCGCTTGAGCCCGGGAGTTTGAGACCAGCCTGGGCAATATGGCACAACTCATCTCTATAAAAAATCTGAAAAATCAACACTGAGGCCAGGCACAGTGGCTCACGCCTGTAATCCCAGCATTTTGGGAGGCCAGGGCAGGTGGATCATGAGGTCAGGAGTTCAAGACCAGCCTGGCCAACATGTGAAATGCCATCTCTACTAAAGAAATAATTTAAAAAATTAGCTAAGCATGGTGGTGGTGCGCACCTGTAATCCCAGTTACTCAGGAGGCTGAGGCAGAATTGCTTGAACCTGGGAGGTGGAGGTTGCAGTGAGCCGAGATTGAGCCATTGCACTCCAGCCCGGGCAAGATTCCATCTCAAAAAAAAAAAAAAAAAAAAAAAAAAAATCAAGGCCAGGCTCGTTGGCTTACACCTGTAATCCCAGCACTTTGGGAGGCCGAGGCGGGTGGATCACCTGAAGTCAGGAGTTCAAAACTAGCCTGGCCAACATGGGAAAACCCCGTCTCTACTAAAAATACAAAAACTGGCCGAGCGCGGTGGCTCACGCCTGTAATCCTAGCACTTTGGGAGGCCAAGGTGGGTGGATCACCTGAGGTCAGAAGTTCAAGACTCGTCTGGCCATCATGGTGAAACCCCATCTTTAAAAAAATAAAAATAAAAAATAAAAAAAAAATAAGAAACATACAAAAACTAACCAGGCAAGCCTGTAGTCCCAGCTAGTTGAAAGGCTGAGGCAGGAGAATTGCTTGAACCCGGGAGACAGAAGCTGCAGTAAGCCAAGATCATGCCAGTGCACTCCAGCCTGGGTAACAGCGAGATTCAGTCTCAAAAAAATAATAATAAAATAAATAAAAAATCAGCCAGACATGGTGTCACACGCCTGTGGTCCCAGCTACTTGGGAGGCTTAGCCAGGAAAGCATTGGAGCCACTCACCACGTGAACAAATGTCTGTGTCCCCACAAACTCATGTGTGGAAACCTCATTCCCAAAGTGATGGCATCTGGAGGTGGATACTTTGGGAGGTGACAGGGTCGGGAGGGTGGTCATAAGACCCCCTTATGGTATTTTGTCATGGCAGCCCCAACAGACTAAGATGTGTGACCATAAGCTCTGAAAATGCAGCCGGCACCACATGTCAGAAGCATAATCTTTGCGATGTGTTGGGTAAATCACAGGTATTATTTGAATACCCTGTTACTTTGTAAAATATGGCCTGTCAACTAGGGATTTAAAAATAGGGAGGAACAGGCAGAGCACAGAGGACTTTTAGGCCAGTGGCACTGTTCGGAAGGATACTGTCATGGCAGGTGCGGGCCATTATCCATCTGTCCAAACCCCCAGGACATGGGATGCTGCATGTGCAACCTCATGTCAGCTGGGGGTTCTGAGTCATTGTGAGGTCACCGCAGGCTCCTCCGTCGTAACCAACACACCACTCTGGTGGAGATTCGGGTGGCAGGGAAGCTGTGTATGTGCTGGGCAGGGCATGTATGGGAACTGCATACTTTCTGGTCAGTTTTGCTGTGCACCTAAAACTTGTGAAATCAAAGTTTAATAAAAATTATTTTCACCTGTTACTTTTTGACAGAAAATGAAAACGTAGCCTGTGTTACACGTCTGTTTTGCAGGGCTATCTCAGGCCTGTATGGGTCCTTAATGTAGTCCTGCCACATTTGCCACAATAAGAGGTCACCATTGGCACCTGAATCCACACTGAACTCTAAACGATTTCAGCATCACCAGTTCTTCCACGAAGGTCCTTTTTCTGTTCTCAGATCGAATCCAGGTCTCCACGTTGTATGGATTTGTGGCCTCTCCTTAGTCTCCCCTGCCCCGTGTGAATTTTCTAATTTGTCCTCCTTTCACACCCTGTGTGCTGGTGTGTGGGAAGTTTAACGTCCTTCGAAAAACACCATAGAACCCCAGTGCTATCAGCAGTTGGATGGAGTGTTTCCAGCGGGTGTGGGGCATGTTCACAGGTACCTGCTTCCCGTCTCCCATGTGCGCTTGTGCCTGCTTTACTCTTCCTGGAGTCTGTGTGTGTATTTTCTTGGAAGAAATCCACGAGGGGCCACGGACACACTTCCTCGAGGGTGTAGATTGCTTTCCTTCCCTGATGGGTGTGGCTCTTGTTTTTTTCTTTTCTTTTTCTTTTTTGAGACGGACTCTAACTCTGTCGCCCAGGCTGGAGTGCAGTGACACGATCTCGGCTCACTGCAACTTCCGCCTCCCGGGTTCAAGCGATTCTCCTGCCCCCGCCTCAGGAGAGGGGGATAGGGAGGAGGCCTCTGCCCGCCACCCACCCACCTCCAGCTCCCAAGCTGGTGGGGGAACCTCAGAGACAGAATCCATTCTCCACCTGCCCTGCAGAGGGTCAGGGAGCACATCCTGGCTTTCTCCCTGCTGAGCCCCAGAAACACCTGGAACCCTGTGTGACAGAGGCCGAGCTCAGAACACTATCTGGTTCTGGAAAGGGGCGTCAGACAGATGGGGAAATGTGCATGTGTGAAGGTAAATCTGAGTGTGACTGAGTAGGTTTCTGAGTGTGTGAAGTGTGGGTGTGAATGGTGTGTGTCTGGAGGCCCAGAATCAGACTGTCGAGCTGAATCATTCACTCCACACATCCAGCCCCTTTATACAAACTGGGAGACTGAGGCTGGGCAGTGGTGGTGGAGAAGGGGTCACACCCAGAGTTTGAAGGAGAGCGGGGTCCAGACCCAGACAGGAGTGCCTGACCCCTGTCCTCCCTCCTATCCGTTGCTGCTGCATGTGTGTCTGTGTTGGGAGCACGCTGCGTCCACCCTGCCTTGGTGCAGCTGGGAGCATGGCCGCCCCACGTCCTGCACTTAGCTAGCAGCCAGAGACTCAATGGACATACTAGATAGCAGGGGCTGTGAGCCAGGCAGGCAAGGTGCTCTGGGAGGAGCCCTAGGGAGGGGTCTAGGAAGGCTGGCCAGGGCAGTAGTCACCACGGGGCCACCATAGCAAGTCCTTAGTCATGAGGACTTGTGGTCAGCAAAACAGCCAGTGGGGCTGAGCGATGAGCAGGGCAGATGTGGTCAGAGCCCCGGGAGGGGCCGGTGGCAAAGGCGCCAGGCAACTTTACCCTACATCAGGTGAGAAGCCATTGGAGACCTTTTGGCAGAGGCGAGACCCATTGCTCAGATTTCAGTGTTGGAGCTATGCGGAAGAGAACTAGAGGCCGGGGGGAAACGATGGAGAGGTGGGAGCGTGGGGGTTGAGAAGCACCCTGAAGGCTGCAAGACCGCAGCCCGAGTCCTGGTCTCCTCCTGGCTAACCCCCTCCCCAGGCCTCAGTTGCCTCCTCCATATCATGAGGGCAAGTGGAAGATCCCACTTGGTCCCTGCCAGCTCCCAAAGTCTAGGATTAGTCTTCCTGAGCCCTAGGCCACAGGCAGCCTCCCTCTTGGCAAAAGCCTCCCCTCCACTGACAGGCCAAGGAGCCAGCCCCAGCCCGTGTGCCTGAGGCTGGCTTGGGGTCTGAGCTCATCCTCCGTGTCCTCCTCCAGGGTCTGGACAGCACTGCCCCGCCCGCAGGCCTCCAGCCCTGTGCTGACTTCTTCTCCCTTACAGCCCCAGCCAGGTCCTCCAGGGCATGGCAGCTGGGAGCCTGGCCGCTCTCCTCAGCCTCCTGGACTGTGGCTCCACTATGCGAGTGGCTGTGCTGGCTGTGGTGCCCAGGCCTCCTCTCCCGCATCTCCTCTCCTCAGATTTCATGGAGGCCACACTTGGGTCCTGCCTTCCTCCCTGACCCTGTTCCTCTATCTCCACTAGAGCATCCTCCCTTCCCCCAGCACAGATGACCCAGGAGTATCCCTGGCCCAGCCTGTGGCTGCAGCCAGCTCCAAAGTGGCACCTCCAGCAAACTCCTCTCCCCGCAGTGGCTGCACAAAAGGCTGAGCAATGGCCCTGTCACCTGTGGCTTGGGCTCCTTCAGGGGCATCGCTTCTGCTCGCCCTTTGACTTTCCAGAAGACCCAAGCTCGAGCCCCTTGTATTAGTCCATTCTCACAAGGTTATACAGAAATACCTGAGACTGGGTGATTTATAAAGAAAAGAGGTTTAATTGGCTCACGGTTCCGCAGGCTGTACAGGAAGCATGGAGCATCTGCTTCTTGGGAGGCCTCGGGGAGCTTTTACTCATGGCAGAAGGTAAGTGAGCAGGTGTCTACATGGCAGGGGCGAGACCAACAGAGGGAGTTGGGGGAGGTGCAACATGCTTTCAAACAACCAGATCTCATGATAATTCACTATCATGAGGACGGGACCAAGGGGATGGTGCTAAACCATTAGAATCCACCCCCATGATCCGATCTCCTCCCACCAGGACCCACCTCCAGTACTGAGGATTAAAACTGAACCTGAAATGTAGGTAGGAACACAGATCCAAACCATATCAACCCCTCTGGGCCACTGCCAGGCTGCCTCCCCTCCACCTGGTTCTGGAGCCGGCTCTTCTGGGTTTCCTGCTCCCATCCCATCTCTGTGCACCACAGTCACTCCAGCTGTGGCCACCACGTTCCTCTCCTCAGAGTCCCCTCTGTGCATCCTGAGAGCCCCTGCTCCTGGGCACCCTGATCAGTGGTGTGGCACCCACAGCTGGCAGCTCCTCTCATGTCCTCCATGCAGCCTAGCCTGGAAACAGCTATGCGGTCTCTGCAGGCTCTGGGAGGTGTTTTCAGAGACCCATCCGCGTTCTCTGTCAGGAAATTCACATGGTCCATCCTCAAAGAGATGGAGGCCTCAGGCCCTCAAGGTTGTCCTGTGCCCTGGAGACAGTCCACTCATCTGGTCCTTCCTGGGGAAGGAGACCATCCTCCTCTGCAGGGACCTGGGCTGCAATCTCTCTTCTCACCTTTCTTGGGGTTCTCACTTTGCTCTGGAGGCAAAGGCTATTTCCTGGCTCTATGCCCCTGCCAGCCTTCCCCCAAAAAACCCATCCAGGCTCACTGTTTCCTCCTCTAGGGCTTACTCCCTTGTCAGGGTGACAAAATGGGGTATGTGTGTGAAAGGGGTGAGCTGGAAAAGAGGGGAGGCACTGCCAGCCCTCACCCAGAGAAGCCTGCTTGGGCCCAAGGCCACAAATACACCCACCCATCCCCCTGTCAGGGCCTCTTGCTCTGTCCACCTGTAAATGTGCCTGTTGCTCCCTCTGGAAACTGCAATCCACCAGCGTCCTGTCCCCATCCCCCTTACCCCTCCATTGCTTTCCTATGCTGGGCCTCAGGAGACTGTCTCCTGCCTGCACCCCTGCCACCCCCCAGCCCCAGCCCCACTCCTGTGCCCCGCATCACCTACCCCCAAAGGGATCCCCTCTCATACCGGAGCATCTCACCTGGTCTCAGCTTCCCCAAGTGGAGACTGCACTGGCTTCAACAAAAACTGTCCTGTGCCTCCTCTGCATCCCCAATACTAGAGTCAGCAGAGCTTGGGCCACCAGGCTTGCACAAGCCCCTCGGGGAGGGTGGAGCCCGGGACCACTCTCCACGACCTGGTCTCTCCTTTGCTGTGTTCCTGCCAGCATTTCCCTGCACACGGGAGAGGGGGAGGGGTGCGCCTAGGAACTAAGAGCGAATCCCTTCCCCATCCTCTCACAGGAACTCCTTCGGGTGTCACAGCCTCACCCCCGCCCACCCTGTCCCACCCTGGAGCCCCCATTCGGCTTTGGGGGGACCTGCAGCAGCTACTTGTGCATCACAAAATGAGGCCCTGGGAACATCAGCGGCGGCCGGGTGGGGGGAGCGGCGAGGCAGTGTCCCCAGAGAGGCCCTGCCGTCGTCCTCCATTCTCCGGGTTGTGCCCAGGTCCCCAGAGGCACAACCAGACCCCATGGGTGCAGCTGGAGGGTGCCTCCCATCCGCCATCCCCTTTGGATGGGGCGGAAAACCCCCAAGGAAGTCCTAGCGCAGTTCACGTTGCACCAGCCGACCACGTGAGGGCGCGCCCTGTGTTAGTTTGGACAAATTAAAGCTCCTCTTGCGGGCAGGCCTGGAGCCCCCCGGGCCGGGCCAGGGCTCGGGTGCCCGTGGCATTCTCTGGGCTGCCGGCTGCCAAGCTTCTGGCCGTGGGTCCTCCTCTGGGGCCCGCGCTATTGGCTTCCAAACGAGGTGCCCCCCTCCTCTCGCGCTCCCGCAGCCTAGGGTGCACCTCTCCGTTCGCCTTTGCTGAGCTCTTCCAGGACGCAAGCCACCTCTCCACTGCGTTGGGAGCTCAGGCCCCGTCCGGGGCGCCCCGCTGCGGGCGCGGTGGCGCTGGAGAGGCGCGGTCCGAGCAGCCAGCGGCCGGAGAAGGGGCTCCAAGAAGCACAAGTTGGCGCTGGCCCCGGACCAGGCTGTTGTTGTTCTCAACGTGGTCCGCCATGAACCTATAAAAAGCCGAGAGACTCGCCCTCCTCGCCAGAGCGCAGCGCGCACGCTCAGCGGGCTCCAGCGGCTCCAGCGGCTCCAGCGGCTCCAGTGCAAGCAGCGGCGGCCACGCGCGTTCGGCGGGATTCCTCTTCTCTACGGCTCGGCCTAGGTCTGCGTCCCCAGCTCCAGCCGCCGGCTCGGACTTGGTCTCCGACCCCAGCTCGGTCCCCTAACCCAGCCCCGGCTCCGGGCCCCCTAACCCTCGCTCCGGCCCGGCCCGGCCCCCACCCCAGCCCTGCCGCCCGGCCCCAGGCCCGGCCGCGGCCGCTCCCGCCTGGAGCCGCCGCGCGCCCCCAGCCCCCCTGCACCCCCTCGGCCCCTCGCCTTCCTCTTCCCGGCGCGGCCTCCCGGCTTCCGCGCGCCGCCCTCCACCAACCCGCTTGCTACCATGTCCGTGGAGCTCGAGGAGGCCCTGCCGGTGACGACCGCCGAGGGGATGGCCAAGAAGGTGACCAAGGCTGGTGGCTCGGCGGCGCTCTCCCCATCTAAGAAAAGGAAGAACAGCAAGAAGAAGAACCAGCCGGGCAAGTACAGCCAGCTGGTGGTGGAGACCATTCGCAGGCTGGGGGAGCGCAACGGCTCGTCGCTGGCCAAGATCTACACCGAGGCCAAGAAGGTGCCGTGGTTCGACCAGCAGAACGGGCGCACTTACCTCAAGTACTCCATCAAGGCGCTGGTGCAGAACGACACGCTTCTGCAGGTGAAGGGCACCGGCGCCAACGGCTCATTCAAGCTCAACCGCAAGAAGCTGGAGGGCGGCGGAGAGCGGCGCGGAGCCCAGGTGGCCGCCACTGCCCCGGCGCCTGCCGCGCACAAAGCGAAGAAGGCGGCCCCGGGCGCGGCCGGCTCCCGGCGCAGCGCAGACAAGAAGCCCGCCAGGGGCCAGAAGCCGGAACAGCGCTCGCACAAGAAGGGCGCTACCACCAAGAAGGACAAAGGCGGCAAGGCTAAGAAGACTGCGGCCGCCGGGGGCAAGAAGGTGAAGAAGGCGGCAAAGCCCAGTGTCCCCAAAGTGCCCAAGGGCCGCAAGTGAGCGCGCCGGCCCGGTCCGAGTGGCCGGCATGGGCTTTTCGGTGTTTTTGTTTTTCTACCCCAAGTGATGTAGATTTTGTAAGGCTTGCCCCGACTGGGGCCGCTGGGCCTGTCTTCAGTCGCAGGGAGGGGCCCCGAGTCCTCTCAGTCCCTCCCCTCCCCCAACGATGTAGCAGCGTTTTTCGTTGTTTGCTTTAGGTTTTTGAAACAGCCCTGGCGATGCTTCTATTGGCTCTCGGCCTTGGCAACGGCCGTCGTCATGGTTACCGGCCCCAAGGCGCCAATATCCGAGGCCGCGCCTGCCCACCCGGGCGGGGGCCGCTGGTTGGCCGGGCCCAGGCGCGCGGGTACGCTGCGGCCGCGCATCCCTTCCTGGCTTCCTCACCCTCTCTGCCTTTGGGTGCGCGACAAACAATCGCTTCGGGCTCAGGGCTGCGCGGCGCTTCCCTTCATTCCATGGGCCTTTTTTGGGCACAATAAAGCATTTAAACCTTTCACCCTCTCGTTTAATCTGAGTGGAATATGGATGTGTGCCTCCCGCACGCAGGGTTGGATGGGGTGGCCCCTCGGATCATAATACCCCAATCTGTTGACCAGGGTTAAGCCTAGAGCCAGGGGCCTTAAGCAAGAGGGGAATTGCTGGCCTGTAACGAACTTAGGGTAACTTGGGGCAGGGAGGTAGACAAGTTCGGTCCCTTGGGAGGGATAGGCCTGTTTGCCCCCACACTGGTCCATCGGCCATTGTGGGGGGGGGCCGCGGGAAGAGTGGGGGCTAATGGGTTTCCATGGTTTAATAATCGGCCCTGCCGAGGAGCTCAGCTTGGCCTCCAGCACGGGAGGTATTACAAAGTCCCACCAAACTGGCCCTTTATAGAGCTTAGTTTTTCTACCACAGTGAGAGGGTAAGATGTGACCGGGGACAGGTGTGGTGGCCAGAAACAGTGGCGTTCCCAAGCATTCACCTCGCGACCACAACCTAAAGTGCTTCAGAAGGGTATTTGCCCTCTTTGAGTGCCTATTGGTTAATCTAGAGTACAAATGAGACCCAAAGGATTGCTGGGAAAATTAGGAGCAGAAGGATCCCCAGCCCTGGGACACCCTGGTGTCTAGCATATGGGATAGTTGTCTGTCCAGTTGGGTCTATTCTAACAGATGTCTCTAAGAATGGACAACTGCAAAACAGGCTTCTAGGGGCAGTGGAAAAATGGGGAAGGTTCTAAAACAGTGAGTATATAGTCTTCAGCGTGAGTGAGCCTGGGCTGGGTTAAGTGAGAATGCAGAAGAGCTAGTTTTACCCCCTCTGTAAGATACTCCAGAAACTACAGGTGGGGTCAGGGCCTCCTGGCAATAGACTGGAGGGGAGGGAGCATTGCTGGAGAGGAGCCTCCGAGGTAACCTGCTGCTACCTCTGATCTGGGCTTGGCAGACCTCTCTGCCACCTGGGTGAGTGGCCACTCCACTCCCTCTGCAAGTCTTCATAACCCCTTGGGGGCTCCCCCAGCTGCTTCCTGCCTCACTGAACTGGAGAGCCAGGTGCCAGTGGGAGTCCTACCTGCCCTGTCCTGGACCAAGTGCTGAGGACACAGCAGTGGACAAAACCAGCCCAGGTACCTGCCCTGCCCAAGCTCCTTGGCTAGTGTGGAAACAGTGAATGATGAGGGCAGAGGCACCATCATAAAAAAACAGACGGCTGTTGGCTGTTTGGGATCTGGGGGCCCATGAGCACCTAGGAGTCAGGTAGGCCTAGGCCGGCAGCTCCACCACTGCTGCCAGCTCATGTCCTAGTTGTCCAAATCTGAATCTCTGGAGCTGGGCCTGGGAATCAGCCTTCTGACCAGCTCCTCAGGTGGTTCTGGGGTTCAGAGAGGGCTGGGAAGGGCTGCAACAGGGACCATGGGCACCAAGGCCTCAGACATCTGTCCTCTGTGGACGCTGCTCCTTCCTGCCTGCCTGTTCAAGTGCTCCATGACCCTCCCTCCCTAATCAAGGCCTCCACCTTGCTAACCATCTGTCCTTTGAAGATATCCCATGATGTCCAAGTGCCAGCCCAGGCCTGTCCCATGCTGCCTGCAGGGCCAGCCAATAGGCCACCAGGAGCTAGGGTCCAGGAGAGGCCTTGGCACACCCAGGATTCTAAAGAGATGACGCTGCTGGCCAGCTAAATCCAGTGCCCCAAAGTGCCCTTCGGGCTGTCCTTATTCCTCCTCATTGCCTTTCCATATTTCTCACCAAAACCTACCCTTTGCTGTTCACACCACCTGCCTCCACTAGTGGCTTTCTCCTCTGGTGCTGCCTCCCACCCCCGCCTCCTGTCACCTGCTCTGCATTCCTTGGCATGGGCCTCAGCTTGCTGTCTTCCCCACCCTGAGGTTTGCACCCTTCTCCAGGGGCACTTAAGACCAGCCCTCAGAGGAACAGGTCTTCTACTTTGCTGATATTGTGAGCTTCCCTTGGGGACTCAAGTGGTCACATGACTCAAGACCTGGCCAGTAAGTGTTCAGTCAGTTGTTTACTTAGCCACAGTGATTAGATCAGAAATAGGTTCTTGATCCAGTGGGTTCAATGTAAGTCAATCCTGGGACTTTTCCTGGAACTGCTGAGAAACAGGTGCTCTCTCACTGGGATCACTAAATGTTAGGGACATGGGTCCAGAGTTGCCAGTGACTGTCTTTGTCAACATATAGGGAGAGTCCCCCTGAATAAGGAGCCAAGACAGAGAAAGTTGAAGCCAGAAAATGGACAAATGCTTAATGACATTAATGGAGCTTCTGGATCAAGCCATGCCTGAAGCTTGAATAGCCGTGACTATCCTGTGAGCCTATACATTGCTTTTTGCTTACATTAGTTTGAGTGGGGTTTCTGTTGCTTGCATCCTGGTCTCTCACTTCTTTGACTCACCTTACCCTCTCCACATGTCCATCCTGGACCTTGTCATCCTTTCAAATTGCTCTTCCTCTGAACCATCCTTGTAGTGTCCCATTCTCTGCCCACAGGCCCCTCCCCTCCCTTTTTCCCAGCTTGGTCACTTGGCCCCTTCAGCTGGGTAGCTTTCTGACTTTATGGAACCTCTGCGAGTAGGTCCCACATCCCTGAGAGGTACCCTAAGTTGAAGCCATATGACCACAACCAACCACACCTGAGTACTTACTGTCTGGTGCTTTGAGGACTCACAGGCCTGATCTCAACCTCAAAACAACCCCAATCTTGGAAAAAGGTGTTCAAGAGCCAATTTTACTGATGCAGTTGCTGAGACTCTGGGAGGCCACACAGCCAGCAAGTAGCCAGGTCAGGATTCAGACCTGCTCTATGAAGCTCCAAAGCCTGTATTTTTCTGCCCTGATGCTCAGCTCCTACAGGGGGCTAGGGAGTCCAGGATCCACCATTTACTTACTGTGTCTCCTGGACTTGGCTTCAAGGAGCCTCACTTCCAGTTGTACATTGAAGGCACTTGACACTGTGAGGCTAAGGAGAAGGGCTTTCTAGAGGAGGTGACCCTGATAGCACAAGGAGGCAAAGGACTTGTGTGTAAGACCGCCCGGGCTTGAGCTCTCCTCTACAGGCTAGTGTGAATTAGTATTAAATATCAGGAGCGGGCAGGTGGGAGCAGGCCTGTGCTAGAAGCTACCATAGTGGGCCTATCTCCACTATGATCTTTGGGACTGAGGCAAGATTGTTCTCCCCAAGTTTCAGTTTCCTCATATGTAAATGGTGCTAAGAAATACTTAAAAATCACTCATCTGCTAACTAGGCAGAGTCTGATCACACTGCCTCTGGCCAGGATCTCCAGCCTCTGCACCCCCAATCCCTTATATCTCCCTGTGGTTAGCACCCTACCTATCACCAGGGCTACTCTGCTTGTGATGTTGCCTCCTCCCTGTAAGCCTCCTCAACATCTCATGTATGCCTTCTGGGTCCCCCAATCTGCATTCTCCCTGGCCCCAGGACAGCTCTGCAGACTGCAAAGGCCCCATCCCAGGGTGTGTAGCCTTAGTGACTGGTAGAAGGGGATCTCCACTGAGTCAATGTCCCTAGACCAACCTAACCTAAAGCTGTCTGCCAGGGCAGGGTTTGGAGCTGAGCACAAGGCCTGTTGGGGAGGGTCTGAGCTCTTAGCACAAGGGGTGCTACCATCTCACTGTCCCAATCATCAGATCTTGGGTGATGTGGCCCAGGGCATATTAGCTCTTCCAACAGCTCCACCAGTTATGGGGAGGGAAAGAGGTCCTGGTTCTTCCCATAGCAACTGCTGTTAGGGCTACTTACACTTGCAAGCTGGAGGTGGTGATACTTGCAGCGGTATGGGAGAACAAAACATCTCATATGCCAAGGGCTTAGTCCACAGTCATTCATTCAACACCTACTGGCTAGATCCCTTTCTCTTGGACTGTACCAGGCTGGGGGTGAATGGGAGCAGAGGCAGTGATGGGACTTGGCCACTTGCAGAAGGACAGATAAACCAGCAGGTTCCTGGTAGGGACATTCCAGACTGGAAACCCCACAGTAGCACAGGCCGCTCGCTGGTTTTGGGGAATGGTGAAAGGTGTAGTGGTAAAAGCAGTGAGGGAGATGTGACAAGGTATGAGGCCAGAGAAGTCAGCAGGGCTTCAGGTTCCCACGTCAACTCAATGGAGAAGGAAAACCAGGGAACTGGTTTGCACAACTGTAGGGGCTGATTAAGCAGTTTCTTTAAGGCTGTATCTCCAGGACTGATGGAGCTTGAAGTCCACAGGAAGATGGTCAGGAGAGGAAGACCATGAGCACATGAGCATACTGAAACCCCACTAGCACAGAGGGGACCCATGAGGACAGACTGAAACCTGTGTCTATTCTTCTTGCCTCTGACCTCACTGATGAAGATAGAAGCTGGGACCCTTAGTCACAGAGCTAAACATGCACACACCTGGCCCAGGAGTCAGGAAAACTGAAGGAGAGTCCAGGGAAAGTAAAGCAATTGCAGGTCCAGGTGCTGCTTCATGCCAATCAGGTGAGTCAGCAGATCAGCAATCCAAATGGTTGCTTTCTTCCAAATCTGGTGAGAATCTGCCTCCTGGTCCATCCTAATGGCAAACGTACCAGTCAGGGAGATCCAGAAAATATGGTTCAGCCAGGCCAAATTTGCATGTTACAAAGCCCTCCCAATTCCACAATTAAAAATGGGTGTGGTGGGTGGTGAGGAGGGCTCCAGACCAGGTAGAGCATTCTGGTCAACTGGAAGACACAGACTCCACCTGAAGAAGGGCAGTGACTACTCGGCTCCTACTGTTTTCAGAGCTTCCCAGTTTTCCAAATAATGTTGGAAGAAGCACCTCCTAAAAATTTGCAAGGAGGCTGGGAGTGGTCTGGCCATCCAGGGAGGTTTGGGGAGGTTACCTCAGTGCAGCAGTGGTCCTACATAGGGCCTGGTTGTCACAGACACCTCCCCAAAATTTTTCAAAGTGGAAACTATTTTTTGAAATTTCCCACTCTTTTAAAATATGGGCTTAAAAAACAAATACTTCATACCCATTAGAATGGCTACTATCAAAAAACGGGGCTGGGCATGGTGACTTATACCTATAATCAAGGCCAGTGTAGGAGGATCACTAGAGCCAGGAGTTCAAGACCAGCCTAGGCAACATAACGAGACCCCCATCTCTACAAAAAATACAAAAATGAGCCAGGCATGGTGGTGGGTGCCCGTAAACCCAGCTACTCAGGAGGCTGAGGTGGGAAAAGCGCTTGAGCCCAGGAGGTGGAGGTTGCAGTGAGCCAAGATTGCACCACTGCACTCCAACCCAGGCAACGGAGCCAGACCCTGTCTCAAAAAAGAAAAAAAAAAAGACCACAGAACATAGCAAGTATTGGCAAGGATGTGGGGAAGTTGGAACACTTTTACACTGTTGTAAGGAATGTAAAATGGTCCAACTGCTATGGAAAACAGTATGGCAGTTTCTCCAAAAATTAAACATAATTACTGTGCAATCCAGCAATTCCACTTGTGAGTAAATACTCAAAAGAATGGAAAGTAGTAATGAGAAGAGCACATCTATGTTCACAGTAGCGCTATTCACAATAGCCAAGAGGTGGAAGCGGCTCAAGTGTCCATTGACAGATGAGTAGATTTTTAAATATGTGATCTACCCATACAATGGAATATTATTTGGCCTTAAAAAGGAAGGAAATTCTTACCCATGCTACAACATGGATGAACCTTGGGAATATTATGCTGAGTGAAAATAGCCAGTGACAAAATGACAAACACTGCATGATTCCACTTAAATAAGGTATCTAGAGTAGTCAAATTCACAGGGATAGAAAGTAGAATGGTGGTTATCAAGGGCTGAGGGGAGGAAAATATGGGGATTTGTTTAACTTTTACTTTTGCAAGATGAAAATGTTTCAGAGCTGGTCACACAACAGTGTCAATACAATTAACAGTATTGAATGTATATTTTTAAATGTTTGGCAGGGCACAGTGGCTCATGCCTGTAATCCCAGCACTTTGGGAGGCTGAGGCAGGCGGATCACCTGAGCTCAGGAGTTTGAGACCAGCCTGGCCAACATGGCAAAACCCCATCTCTACTAAAAATGCAAAAATTATCTGGGCATGGTCCCAGCTACTCAGGAGGCTAAGACAGGAGAATCGCCTGAACTCGGAAAGCGGAGGTTGCAGTGAGTTGAGATCTCACCACTGCACTCCAGCCTTGGGGACAGAGTGAGTCCTCTGCCTAAAAAAAAAAAAAAAAAAAAAAAAAAAAAGGCTAAGATGGCAAATTTTATGTGCATTTTATCAGAATTTAAAGATAAATAAATACTGTAGGGGCCAAACAAAATCACTGTGTGAGCTAAATGTGGCCTGAAGTTCCCCAACTTTGAGATTTCTCAACTGGATCTTCTATGAGGGCCCTTCTGGCCACTTCACAAAAAGCCCCAAATGGTGGTGTCCTGAAGGAGACTGAACCAAAGGAAGCCATAAGCTGGTAAAAGCCAGAGACCTACCTGCTAGTGCTGAGCATCTACACCTGGGAAACAACCTCTCCATAGACGGCTGTCATTTGGACCCCAGAGCCTTGCCCAGTGCACCCTATAAATATGCCCTCCCAGAGGCTCCTTTTCTTAATCACCTCTTCTTGCCTCTCCCAACCCCTATCCTTCTTCTGGCTGCCTTGGTTAGGGACTGTGAAAGACTGCCTTTTACAACTTTCTGTGGTAGAATGAGGGTGTTGGGTGGTGTCATGGGTCACACCTTTAATCCCAGCACTTTGGGAGGCTAAGGCAGGATGATTGCTCAAGATCAGTCTGGGCAACATAGTGAGACCCCCACCTCTACAAAAATATGAAAATTAGCTGGGTGTGGTGGTGTGTGTCTGTAGTCCCAGCTACTTGGGAGGCTGAGGTGGGAGAATCACTTGAGCCCAGGAGGCAGAGTTTGCAGTGACCCAAGACCACGCCACTGCACTCCAGCCTGGGTGACAGAGCAAGACCCTGTCTTGAAAAAAAAAAAGTTTTGTATGTACTGAGGACACTCCCAGGCAGAGGGTCCTCAGAGGAGCCTAAGCCACAGCTCCTATCCCCAGGGAATGAGGTTCAATCCTTCCCATCACTTACTCCTCACTCTGGCTAATAAAGAGGCCCAGGTAAGAAGAGGGAGTTCCTACAGGCCCAGGAAGGAATCTAGGAGTCTGAGGCCTCCCTTACTGCCTCTGGTTACCCCCTGCTCCCAACACCCATTCTCCAAGTCCTTCTGGGCAACAAGCAAGATCTCATCCAACTTCCCCAAGCTGATACACCCCTCCCAAGCCAGTAGTCCCTTGGAGTTGTCCTTAACTTTCCTATGTCAAGGCATATGCCCTTGCCTGAGTCTGCTTCCACCTCCACACTAACAAGGGTTCAGCTTTAGGCATACGAGGCTTGCATGAGACAATGGATCAAGATGGACTGTGGACAGGACTGAAGGGCAGGCACCTGTACCCATCAGAACCAGAAGTCCCAGGGACCCTCTGCCTCCTGGAAGTCTACAGTGCAGGGAAGCATACCCTTAAGGCTTGAAGCCAAGCCAGGTCACTGCTAGAGGTGAAAGGGAGGGAGGGGGGAAGGACTACTATCTGGGAGCCAAGCAGAGGAGCCAGATGACCACATCCTAGGCCTGCCCCCACCTGCTCCAGAGAATGGTAGGGGGCTTGGCTCCACCTGAGCACACCCAGACAGGCAGGTGGGAGCTACCGTTTCATCCCTGAGATTTGACTAAGAACAAAAGACAGGGAAAGATGCTCCATTGCTCTAGTAAACAGGATTAAATGTTGGCAAGGTGGGAAAATGAAGATTCTTATGCACCTGAAATACATGAAAATTTGGAGACCAATTTAGCAATACTTAGTAAAGCTGATGACTTAGAGAAAAACAAGTTGCAGAATGCCCAAGATGATACCATTTATGTAAACCTGAAACTCATAAAATGATACTGTATGCTATGAGACATAAGGATTTGCTTCTTTTTTGTTTTTTTCTGAGACGGAGTCTCAGCCAACCAGGCTGGAGTGCAGTGGTGCAATCTGGGCTCACTGCAACCACTATCTCCTGGGTTCAAGCAATTCTCCTGCCTCAGCTTCCCGAATAACTGGGATTACAGGCACCCGCCACCATGCCTGGCTAATTTCTGAATTTTAATAGAGACAGGGTTTCACCATGTTGACCACGCTGGTCTTGAACTCCTGGCCTCAGGTGATCCACCCGCCTAGGCTTCCCAAAGTGCTAGTATTACAAATGTGAGTCACTGCGCCAGGCCAGGATTTGCTTCTAACATCACATTTATATGAAAGTATAAAAACCTGAATGAAAAGGAAACATGCCCCTGCAGGCATTATATTCTTTCCTGTTAAAATGAGAAGACCTCAGCAAAATAATTTGCAACCATGAGAAACAGTGGGGAGATAATAATGAAAAACAAAGGGAATTTCATTTTTGTCATTAAACTGGAAGCAAATATGACAAAATAGTCATACCAGTAAGTCATCTTAATTTTTAAAATCTCTTAACAAAACAACCAAATCCCACACAAATCCGCCCACAAAGGGAGGCCACAGTGAAAGAAGCTCCCGCCTTCACAGCGCAGGGTTACAGACTGTATAACTACGGGCTAACCCTGCCTCTCAACCGGAAGGGAGGGCATTCAAAAGAGGAATTTAGAGAAAAGGAGGGGAGGGTGGCCTCGGGCAGGGGTCGGGGTGGGAGCCTCACCTTGGTTCCCACCCTTCCCGAAACCAGCGTAAAGGCCTGTGGCATGGCACTGCTGTCTCCCATTAAGTTACACGGCCAAGGCTTTCCACTCATTGGTGGAAATTCCGATCTTCTGATCTCTGATTTGCATAGAGACTGGGGCCTGCACCCCTCAACCTGCAGCTCGATCGCAATCAGTTGCACGCGCTGCGCCAGGAGCGTTCTGGGCTCGGCGCTGCCCTGTCTTCCTGGTAGTCTCTGGAAAGCTGCTTCCTTCCAGCTGCCTGGGACAGCTTTTGTGAATGCCTCCCTTCTGGATGCTGGAAAGAGGACTGGCCCAGACGCTGCTAGAGACTGGTCCTTTCCTTCCCACCTTAATACCTGGGAAGGCCGCCTTCCACCTTGTCTTCCCCAGGGTTTACAGGAGAGAGAGCCTAGCCTAACACCCGCCATCTACCAAAGGCGCTCTCTCCATTGGTCACAGCCCTTCCAAGCATACACGTGCAAGTAGTTAATTGCAAGGTGTGGTGTCTGGTTAATTAGTACCTGTCAGTTCCTTGCACAGGGCTGGGCATAGGTAAGTGCACAAATTCACTGGACATGTATTTGCACACCTACTAATACTGGGAGAAAATAATGGTGAAAAAGTAGTCTCTGCTTTCTTAGAACTAATGATCTGGGTGGGGAGATAAACAGATAAACACCCCAAAATAAATACCTAATTTATAAAGTGATTCATTGCTAGGAAGGAAAGGCAAGGAGAGGCGGCAGAACAAATCACAGGAGCTCTGGCCCAGGCGGGGGCAGGTGTTCAGCCCCAGAATAGCTTTAGTTCCAGGCCCTCAGAATGAAGCCCCCAAGCCCATGTCATCTTCTGTACCCTGCTCTTACCAGAAGCCGGGAGTCTTTCGAGAGGCTTCTCATCTAGATCTGAGGCTCACTGCGGTAAGGACAGGCTCTGCTATGGCAAGCACTCAACTCAGGCTGGTTTTAAGCCAAAGGATTCAGACAACTTCCATGTATCAAGAGTTAAAGAAAAAGACAATAAGTAAGGAGCCCGCCACCAAGACTTTTTGTAGTTACTTCCTCAGAAAGCCCCATGCCCCATTTGTGACAAAATCAATTCCGGAGGACATATTCTAGAAGAAAACCAAAATCCAGATATTTCCCCACCAGCATCATTTTCCAAAATGTAGGCAGAAGTTCATCAAATATAATTTATTTCAGGAAAAAAAAAACATTTTAAGAACTTACTCAAGACAGAAAGAGCCCAGTGGCTGAACAGAAAACAGCTTACTATGAGGAATACTAGGTCAGGGAAGAGACTTCCCAGCTGGGGAAAGCATGGTTTAAGGGAAGACTCCACCAGCCCTGCTAGGAAAGAACAGCAGGCACAGTGCCCCTATGGGGCCCACATGGCTGGTGACAGAAGCATGACACCTCTTCCAAAGCTGTCCACCAGCCCCACTAGGGGCTCCTACTCATGACAAGGAAGTCTACTTCCCCGTGAGCCCACAACTGTCAACTTAACACTGTGCTACCTCCTCCCAAAGCAAACACACACACATACAATTTAAGAACCTATTAACAGAACAGCAGTGCAGCAGACCCTGGTCTTGGTCTCTGAAAGTCCTGTTGTCACTGGCTGTAAGGACGCTTGGCCACAGGTTCCTCCTCCTTCTCTTGCTTCAGCCATTGCTCTAGGAGTCCTGCAGTGCCTCTCTTGGTGGGGAGTGAACTCTTCTGTAGGAACTGGCTGGACCACTGGGGAACACCTGACTCTTCCTTTTGGGGTGTTTTTGAGTCTTCCTTTTTGGGTGACTTTGTGGCCAGCCACTGCAACATCCTCTGGCTACTGCCACTTGTCTTGAGCTCCTAGGAGAAGGAGGAAAAAGCTCAAACCATTCACCTCGAGTTTTTGGGAAAAGGTGAAGTCCAAGGGAAGAAACAGGGGAAGAGTCATTAGGTACTGACCCAGGCTTGGAAAATGTTACTAAGGGCCAGCTGGGGCCCACCAGTCAAGAGTGGGAAGAGAGGAGTGTGTTCTAAAGGGCAGGAAAGTAGCTCTTAGAGAAGGTTTCACAGAGGAGTGTGTGGGACCAGACAGAGAAGACAGCTGAAAGGCATTCCAAATGTGCAGAGAATGAAGCATTCTCAGGGAAAAGAATGTAATTCAGCATGACCCGGGGGGAATGTTGGAAAATGAGACTGGAGTGATATGGAAAAACCTCCAACAGCCACTGTGATGAGGCTAAATTGTTTCCTCTTTGTGCAGACAATCTGGACAACCTCTTGACTGTCACTACTCCCTTCTGCTTACTGAATATCACACCCCAAACCTGAACTGAAAGGTTCTGAATTAGCACAATGCCACCTCTCCAGAATGTGACATCTTTTGTAGTAAACACCATGGCAGGGCTGGTGGAGTGGGTGCGTGCCTGTAATCCAGCACTTTGGGAGGCTGAGGTGGGAGGACTGCTTGAGCCCAGGAGTTTGCGACCAGCCTAGAAAACATAGGAAGACCCTATCTCTATTAAAAAAAAAAAAAAAAATGAGCAGGGCATGGTGGTACACGCTTGTAGTCCCAGCTACCTGGTAGGCTGAGGTGGGAGGATCATTTGAGCCCAGAAGTTGGAGGCTGCAATGAACTATGATCGTGCCACTTCAGTCTAGCCTGGGTGATAGAGCATGACCCCATCTCTAAAAAAAGAAAAAAAAGAAAAAAAACAGACCATGGTAGAAAAGCGGCAGTGTCTAGTCCAAAATGAATACAGGTTGAGCATCCTAACTCTGAAAATCCAAGATCCAAAATGCTCCAAAATCTTAAACTTTTTGAGTGCTTACATGATTCTGAAAGGAAATGCTGATTTGGGATATTCAACTAGGAAGTATATAATGCAAATCTTCCAAAATTTGGAAAAATCCAAAATCTAAAACACTTCTGGTCCCAAGCATTTTGGATAAGGAATATTCGACTGTATATATAATTAGTTTTAGAGTTACCTGATTTTTAAAAAGTGCCACCATTGCAGGAGTTTATCAGAATCAAGACAAAAGAAAAAAAGATGACACTGACTGTGGGTATGGAAAAAACTTTAGAGAGGGGGGAAGCTGTTCTTGCATTCATCCTTAACACAGCATTCTAAAATGTCTATTCTTGGAACATTCCAAGTATGTCCTACTTCAAGTTCCTTTATGCCAGCTAACAATAATCACTACTCCTAAACCCATACCCTCAAATGTCAGTGGAGGCCAGCTTTTTGCTCTGGAACTTCTCTCCCCACTGCAGGCTTTCTGCTTGTTTGCCTTCCCTCCCTAAATAAAATACACCCTCTGGATCCTTGCTAATTCTAAGTTAGGGTTCATGGTAGGAATGCTCTCAAATCCTCCTGAAGGAAACTAAGGACTGGACCTCCTCCAACTTGTAGTTGGGAAAGCAAAGATACAGAAAAGAGACACCAAAAATCACAGTTGGGGATGGAGACACAATACGGTCAAGGGCTCCTTTGTCTTTCTCACAATCACTGTCTAGGTTAGGAGTCCTCAAACTTGGTTTATCAACCTCACCCAAAGAAGCTTCCCCTCCACCTTTTTGTGGAGAACGGGGTCTCACTATATTGCCCAGGCAGGTCTGAACTCTTGGGGTAAAGCTACCCTCCCACCTCTGTCTTCTAAGTGCTGGGATTACAGGCATGAGCCACTGCATCCAGCTGAAGCTTCTTAATTATACGGAAGCCCAAGTCTAACTCTAAATGTTGATTCAGAATGTCTGGATAGGGTCCAGCATTTACATTTTGAAAGAGTTCTTCTCCTGGGGACTCTGAGTCACAGCCAGGTTTGGGAATTGCTGCTCTATACTACCTTGCTGTGTACAAGGAGTATGAGAGCTTTTGATGGTCCAAATTAAAGGGATGATCATAAAAGGCCACATCCTAAAAGAAAGGGCACACTGACAGAAAACAGAAAGCTCAAAAAAGGACTGTACCAGTCATAGGCCCCTACCTTTTTGATCACCAAGTTGACAGGAGCCAGACACTCAGGAGAGTTGTTTCGTGAGTTGTTCACCACAGAAGAGACTGGATGGAAGGTGATGTTCTCTGTTGGGTGGATTAATTTCAGAGCTTCTTGAGTTGAGACTTCACCAAAGTCAAGCCATTTAGAAACTGCCTCCTCTCCATCTAATATGGCAGGCATTCTGGCCAGGGAAGTCAAGACAATGGTTGGGAGAGGCAGTGTGAGAGTAAGCAGAGAAGGGAGAGACTTGAGTCAGCTGATAGCTCAAATATCATAAGGGGAGCTTACCCTACCTCTGCGTCTCATATGCTAATTGCTGCCATGTGCTCCCTGAGCACAGGCTGACAGGACACCAGATTCAACACCTGAAGAGCCATGTTATAAAGTTTCATGGCAAAGACAGTGAAGAAAGAGTACTATGACTGGTCTAGTGTACTCCAGTGTCCACTCTAGCAAATCAGTAAACTTTCTGTGACACCCCAGCCTAAAATGAAGGGTATACATCTTGAACACTTGTCTATCAACAGCAATCTCAGACCTCACCACTTCTAAAAGACTTATAGTAAGAAAATTGTGAACCAAAGCAAACTATGCATCAGAAAAGCAGAGAAGCTGTCAAACATGACTCCTGGTACCCAGAAGATATAAGGAAAATATACTAGGTTTAGCTTCCAGTTTTATGTTCCAGGCCAATGTAAAGTGTAGCACACACTTTATTGGGTGGTACCAGATACAGACAAATGTTGATCTGTCTCCTAAATATATATACAACATATAAAATAATGTTAAATATTGTAATGTATAAAATAATGGCACATTTTTAAATGAATGGTGATTCAGATTAAATGAAACAGAATTTTTAAAGATTAATTACTAGAAGAGAACTATTATATCACATGAAAGCATATTTTCACAGATATAGCCTAGGACAAGGCTAAAGCAGGTAATACTGATAGGTGTCACACTGCATTCTTTTCAGGAGAACTCCAAAAAATCACTTCAGGGAGTACTCAGCTCTGGCAGAAATTATAAAGGTACAATACAAGTGAAGTCAGTTCTATCAATGTTTGTGTTTAAAATGCAAATCTGTTCCAGTGCAACTGATATATTAGAGAGAAATTGGAGCACAATACAAATTTTGTGTTTGCTTTTACATAATTTCATCTATGAGAAATACAAGATGAACACAGAAAACTGCACCCAGCTGAACTGTGCCTTGTAGAAATACACAAAATGCACACATCTCAAACACTGACCACTACTTTAGCTCACTGCATACTATTTTACAAAATTGTTTTTTACTATTCTTTTGCCTTTCTGAACTTTTCTCTCTCTATAAAAAGACACACATTTAACATCTCAAACATGCCTAAGCTTACTGGCTCAAAACATGGTAGGCAACGCATGTGAATGGAGACATTTTAAATATTGAAGAGAAGTTTGAAATAGTAAAGGATCCTGGAATAAAAATGAGAACATGTGATTATTTCCTGAGCAAGGGGTATCAACGGGTCCACATTAGTGATAATGCTACAAAAAAAGAAATGCCCAAGGCTGGAAAAACTTCAAGAAGTACTCTGAAGTCAACATTAACCAGGCCTAAAGGAGTAAAAGCAATGGAGAGATTCTTTAGCATACGACAGAGTGGCAAAATAAATAAATAAATAAATAAATTTAAAAAAAATGTGGAATCTTTTTCACAAAGAGAAAGCATTTATTTATATATAAATATGCACCTTTATTTGATCTCTGCTCAGTGACTGAAAAAAATATATAAAAATAAGCACCTAATTGGCTGGGTATGGTGGCGTATGCCTGTAATCCTAGCTACTTAGGAGGCTGAGGCAGGAGAACCACCTGAACTCAGGAAGCGGAGGTTGTGTGAGCCGAGATCGCACTACTGCACTCCAGCCTGGGCAATAAGAGCAAGACTTTGTCTCAAAAAAAAAAAAAAGCACTTATAAAGTCCATATAAAAAATATAAATAAGGCCTTAAATACCACAAGTGGCTCCTTTTAGTGATAGTAGTGGTTAGTTTAGTGGTTTCGAACATGGCTACAATTTTCAAAGCTTTCTGCTACTGGGAGAAGCCACAAGTACAGATGAAAATGCTGCTAAGGAATTTCTAGCAGTGATACAGAAGTTAATTGGAGGGGAAGGCTATACATTGAATCAAATATTCAATTTTGATTAAATAGCACCTATTATAAATGCACGCCTCAAAGGAAATACATTCAAAGAAAGAAAAATGTGCCCCAGGATTTAAGACTGCAAAGGATAGAAAAAATTTTACATGGACTGGGCACAGTGGCTCATGTCTGTAATCCCAGCACTTTGGGAGGCTGAGGTGAGTGCTTCACGAGGTTAAGCGATCGAGACCATCCTGGCCAATATGGTAAAACTCTGTCTCTACTAAAGAATACCAAAATTAGCTGGGTGTGGTGGCAGGCGCCTGTAGTCCCAGCTACTCGGGAGGCTGAGGCAGGAGAACTGCTTGAACCAATGAGGCAGAGGTTGCAGTGGGCTGAGATAGCGCCACTGCACTTCAGCCTGGTGACAGAGGGAGACTGTCTCATAAAAAAAAAAAATTTTTACATAACCTTCCTTCTACAACTTCACAGTAACTCATGAAATGCAATTCTTCCAACATCCACTTCCACAACCAAACTTGAGGTCTTTTCGAGGTAAAGTGTTGTATTTATTGCAGTATTTATTTATTTCTTAACCACCTAACATGAATAAAACAGTGCTACTGTTTTATTGGGTTTTCATTATTTTTTTAATGTGTCACTGACAAAATTTTAAGTGTTGTCTCCTTAACCCCACTATTCCCCAAAGTTATGTGTTTTTTATTCTATCTTTTTGCATAGTACAGTAATTTTTAGGAATGCATGTCACGTTAGAGTCAAACTCATTGTAACTTTACCTTGTAAAATGACTGGGTTTCCTACTCTCTAAAGCTACCTAAAAGCAGAAGACAAACTCTCCTTTGGATCCTTTTGAATCCAGGGGTAAGAAGTATGACTTGCCTGGGGTGGATGTCACTCAAGCCTTTGCAGGAATCCACTGTGATGATTGTATAGGAATACAAGACATCTCCTCCCTCTGGGGGCTCCCAGCAGTCAAAGATCCCAGCCATTGTCAGCAGCCTCCAGTTGTCCCAGACTTTCTCCCAGTTCTTAGGACTATCTGCAACACCAGTGCTACCTGACTGGAAGCAAAATATATGGGCAGATGAGATGCATTCAGCAGCCTTCTTCTACATGCAGGTTGGGTACTACTTCAGACTCAAGAGCATGAAAATCATTTTAAAAGTAACTCAGCCCATGTCTTATTAACCCCTCTTGATTCACTGTCACCAAAGGAAAGAAGGTTGGTGGCAAATGCCAACTGAAGCTATAGATTCATGGCTCCTTAATACTTTCAGAATTTAACACCTTCACTGGACATTTAGGCCTTCCATGAACTGGTCCACCATTGTAGCTATCACTCACATTGTTAATTTGAACCCAAACCAGCTCTTAGTAAATGAAGCTCTCATGCAATTTCATGCACCTGTGTCTTGCTGAAGCAACCTTCCTCTGCCCAAAATATCCCTCCCACTCTTTCTTAAATTGAATTACATTTCATGCCAATTCCTACTTACCATTCAAAATTCAGTTCAAGGGCTAAAATGTAGAAAGCTGGAAAAAACATGACTTCAAATAGTAAAAAAAAAAGCTGGATAATATGCAAAATCATAACTTTTCTTAAACTCATCAGAGAGGTGAGGTCATAGGGCAATCAATTTCCCTGAAATTTAAGAAAAGTCAGGGTCCCCCAGGGGGCGAAGGGACACAAGTACTGGCTTATTGGCAGCAACAGGAGGGAAGACACAAGCCTTCATACAGCCAGGTAAGAATTCAGATAATATTATTATCACATTTCCACAAGCAGAGTATGGGCTAGCAGGATAGTACAGAATCCCTAGGAGCTGCAAACCTCAGAGGAGTTTGCACCAGCTCATAGGCTCTTCTCCTGGGACCTTGCCAGTGCAACAGTGAGGAGTGCAACTGGGGACAGTGCAGGAGCCTGGAGGAAGCCATCCTCACTGTTGCATACCTTGAAGGCAAGCTCCTCTGTCTTACCTAATCACTTTTCCCCTAAGGAGTAGAAGTCTTAAGCTGCCAGGGAAAGGGTAATAATCCCTTTCATGCCTAAGATACAGGTAAAGACCCACAGAGGCTGGGGAAGGAGAAAAAGCAAAAGCCCCCTACCCCCTGGGGAAGACTGAGCCAGAGAGCCAGGTCTGCCTAAGACAGACTGAACTAAGAACTGCCTCCATCCCTGTTTAGATGACAAACATTAAGCGACAAGCAGAAGCAGTCTACTTCTGGAAGAGGGAAAAGGGCACAGAAAGACCCTGTCTAAGGCACAGGCTCACAGGAAAATCCAATAACTGAAGACAGCAGGGCTGCTGAGAAAACCCTCTGGAAAGCAAATTCTTACCCTAAACACTGGGTAACACCAGAGCACTTGAAAGCCTGTGGCCAAGAAAGGCACTGTAATGACAACAAAGCCCACACCCAGTTCAATTCCTGATAAGACTGACTTAATCTCATACACAGAAAAATTTCCAGACATAGATATTATTAAATCTCAGTCTCTGTCCTACATATCATCTCTGGCAACAATAAAAAATTACAAGACACACAAAAAATGCTAAAATAGGCCGGGCGCAGTGGCTCACGCCTGTAATCCTAGCACTTTGGGAGGCCGAGGTGGGTGGATCACCTGAGGTCAGGAGTTCAAGACCAGCCTGGCCATCATGGTGAAACCCCATCTTTAAAAAAATTAAAATAAATAAAATAAAAAA
>CAUYQU010039934.1:0-47857 GCA_963574635.1 Cheracebus regulus | reverse complement strand
TGTTTTTATTTTAATAATAATTAACGCGCTACGGCACAAATCAAAAAAAAAAAAAAAAAAAAAAAAAAAAAACCACAAAACTGTCCTGTCAATGGGGTGATTCTACTGTACTTTTTTTCCCCTTTCAGATAGAAGATGCTGATATTCAGGTATTCAGTGATTGGGTGATGACGGAAATGATCTATTAAGGAGAATGGAGGGTTAAGGGTCAAGGTGAGAGAAGGCATAATTGATATAATGAGGTTCTTTGGGGTGTTGGAAAGGAACGGGATGCAGAAGTTTCGCTGGAGAAAGGATCTTTCTGTTGAGATTTCACTCTGAAAGAAATGATGGGGTGGATGGAGAACATGTCGTTTGTAGGTTTGGAATTTGAAAGCTGGGGATAAATCCGTCTGGTGGCTTTTATTTTCAATAAGGGGTAGAAGGCACAGGCATGTGGCAACAGTGTATAAAGAGGAGGTGGGGGAGGTGACTGAGGGAAAAGGAGGTTTGCAGTAACCGTTTTGCAAATTGGGAGGATTAATTAGGACCAAAGGAGAAGGCAGAGTCATACAAATCATGATACCTATCAGTATAGTTGTGCGACTTTTTCCCAGCAGAACCAACTATTTCTCAGTTTTTCACTTTGAAATATATATATTTAAGCAAATTCAATGAACATTATTCCATGTACCCAAATGCAACTTTTGAAGGATTTACCATAGGGAGATCCAAGCCCTCCAGGAAACTTCATTTCTCGTTTTCCTAGATGGTGGAGAAGCATGGTAGAAACTATGGTAGGAAAAAGAAGGGAGTAGCTGGGAAAAAAAGTCCAGTACATAGCAATTGTTTACATTCATTAAACATTATATAATGCTTCTTCAGTTCAAAAGGTATTTTTAAATATATTATTAATTCACCTCATCCTCCCAAAAATTTGCTCAAAATCAAAAACCAGTGGGACCATGTTAAGACCAGGCTATCCTCCAGATTTTCCAAACTTAGAGCACTTCTCTTTTTAGGATTCCATGGGCCCCTCTGATCCTACCAAATAGTGCTGACATGGTAACCGTAGAAAGAATGTATAGCATCTGACCCAAGGATTATTCTACAGTGAAGGTCCAGGATCTTTCCTTACAGATACTTGCAAGCCCATTCTAAACACATATACACACCTTGTGTTCAACAACAATAACTAAAGGAAAGTGTCGTGTGGTTGATTTGCAGACTTGATCTGACTGTTTGGCTCAATGTCAAGAAGAAGAAAAGTTTCCTGCCTTTTCTGGAATAAGTGATTTCTTGACCTAGAGAGTTACAGTAATAGGAAATGTATATATTACAAAGAACCTATGCCCAATTAAACAAGCCCTGTTTAGCAAGCTGTCAGCTGGTATGAGCCTCTTACATAGGAGTACTACAAGCCCTCTTACTCCCCTTATGAGTTAACAGTCTTAATCTTGTCTCTTTTTGAATTTTATCACAAGATATTCATTTTGTCAAGTAGTTAAAATTTCTCATACCAACATGAGGAAACTGAGGCTTCTAATCCATGATGAGGTCATCAGTTGATTGTACTTATCTTCCATAGTTTTGCCATTGTTGCCATTGTTGTCATTGCAGTTGTCATCATCATCATCATCATTTCCCATGATTACTACCAAAATGCAGAGACTATGTTGAAGTAAAATTTCTGTTCCATGAGGATAAATAAAATGATATATTGGAACTTCACAAGCATTTAATATTTGGTGCCTAGCAGTTACATGGAAGAAACTCAAATATACATGCTTCGTTTCCATTACAATTTTTTTTTGAAGGAGGCTTAGGTTTTAGAGTCAGGCAGACATTGAGTCAAATTCCAGTTACGTAACTTACTGGTTGCACGAACTCAGTTAAGTTACTTAATCGCTTTGAGCCTCGGTGTTCCCTTGTAAAACAGGAAAAATACCTCCTTTTCAGAGTTTTGAGAGGATTAAAAGATATACTGTAAGTGAAGCACATAATAGACATTTGATACTGGTTTCCAGCCCTCCCCGTCTTGAACCAGTTTCCCACTCCCTAGAATTATAAGTAGTCCTCCATCCACGAAGTCTTACAAATTAAAATATTTGCTGAGAAAAATAACTTTGCAGGTGTCAATGTTATCTTTATTTTGTCCTGTGAAGACATGGCAGGACTGGACAATCTTTCCCCAAAGCCTAATTAGAGTTTTTCCATTACTATATTTGTGTTTGTTTTTGCTTCCTTTGTTCAAATTAGGTTTTCAGGCAACCAAAACTAAACGCTCACCAAAAGTCATCCTTTGTAGCAGTAATGACACAAATTACATTGTTCTCTAGGGTTTAAAACGCCCAGCCATTAAACTTAACTATGTGAGCTTGGCAAATCGTTTCAAAAGCAAAGCAGCTGTTTCCCTTTTGCTTGTTTTTTTAAAGCCTTGCTCAACAACTTAAAGATGTACACACTCCCATCATAGACCCAGGGAAAGCCCATGACGTACTGTGAATTCCAGCATGAAGGTTACAACAATAAAAAGAGAATGAGGTGTTGAATTTTATTTTCGAGCAATTGCATGGTTTCTAGTTGTTAAACAATATAGTGCTTATAATGTGTCAGGCACTATTGCAAGCACTTTAAATAACAATTCGTTTAATCCTCATGAGGTAGATGCTATTATTATTCCCATTTGCTCCATGGAGACTCCAACATAGAACATTTAACTGCTTGCTCAAGATCATCCATCTCCTAACAGGCAGAGCTGGGTTCTGGACTCAGGCAGACTGGCTCCACAGTCCAAGTTTTAAGTAGGTTCTTCCACCTCTCATTGACTTATTCTATTTATTTCATTTATTTCTAATCATTTGTTTTATTTCTCATCATTTATGTTATGTCCCTCCATTGTTTCTGCTCATCACTGCAAAGTCTTTGTTTTCATTACCCCCTTGTGACTACCTCTCTGTACCAACAAAGATGCCATCCCCTAATTGGTAACCATCATTGGAGCTGCCCACAGGTGTGCCTCTCCATAGGGTAGGGGAACCAGTGGGAAATTCAACTCCAGTCACTATTTCATAAAACGGCATGGAGCTCAGATTAAGGGCGGTGTAGCTACCACTGGAAGAGGCTTGACAAAGAGACCACAGACACAAGCCCAGTTTGTGCCTTTCACAGTGATCATCTTCTGAGGTCACTGTGCTGAGTCCTTTCTCCCTGTAACACTCTCAACTCTCAAATCTGTTCAATGACGTAAATGAATATGGGAATCTGTCACTACTGCTCCTGGCCAATACAGGGCCCTTGCATGAATTAGAGAGAAGTGATCCTCGGGCATCTGGCTAGTGACAGTGTATGGATGTGGTTTGTGGACAAAGAGAATACTCACTTTGGGTCAAGAATAACTTCAGAGATCACCTACTGGTCCAGGCCCAATCACTAGTTCCTTTAAGTGCAATAGTTCAATCCAACAAAACATTGCCTGGGCATCTCCTGAAGACCAGGAAATATGCCAAGTACAGAGGAAGTGAAGAGAACCGTGGAAGCCCACCCGCAATAAAGGAAGGATAGAGTTATGCCTGGTACATAGTGACAGACAGAAGGGTCAGCATTCTCAGTGGGGTCTTTCTTAGAGAGGGTACCTGAGCATACTGCTTGGAACGTTATAGGTACCTAATAAATACATATAGAAAGAGTGAATAAATGAATGCATGTCTTAAAGAGTAGGCATTAATGAGGCATAAAAGAAGAAATACATCCAGGCAAAGAGAACAGCACAGGAAACAGCTTTGTGTGTCTGGGGAATTTCAGTTCAAATCCCAAGGAAGTAAATGGCAGGAGTTGTAGTCAAAGAGTCAGGAGTTAAATCTTATTCCATCATAAGAAACTCAAACCTGATCCGCAGGTCAGTGCTTCTTAAACTCCAGTAATGTATACAAACTCCAGTATGTCTGTATTAGCCAGACAGATCTTTATTTTGAGATCTGCTGTGAATTCAGGTCTGGGCTGGGACCTGAGTTTCTCTGGTTCCAGCAAGCTCCCAGGTGACACTGCTGCAGCTGTTCCATGGACCATACTTTGAGTGGTAAGACATTAGGAGCTGAGGAAAGCACTGATGGATTCCAGAAAAAAGAATGACATGTGTTTGGCCCATGGCCTCTGATAGACAGTTGAGAAACATATTAAAATAAGAACAGTCAAGTATATGAGGATATGAACAATGATTAATTAAAGTTTACTCTATTTCACAAAGGGAATGAAACAAGCATTTACTGAACACCTTCCATATTCTAGTCACTGCAATAGTACATGACAAACATTATGTCCCCTAATAATACAAACTAAAGCCATAGCCTCAACTGTACCACTTTTAACTAAATGACCAGTATAACCAAACAACTCTTTTGAGTAATTTTTAAATAGAATTAACCATATTAAAATTAACTATCAACCAGGAATTTTTAGTGTTGCGTAAACTGTGTATATTGTGTATTTTAATAACAGAACAGCATTTTTCTGCTGGATCATTAGTCCAGGCGCATTTTAAAAGTTGACTAAGCCACTGCTCACCTATTTGATGTTCATCATTGGGTAAGGAATCAGCTTAAACTTGTACACTTGGTCACCATTACACAACTACCAAATCCTGAAATAGGCCTAGATTTCTCATTTTAAATTCAAAATGAACACTTTGCGTCTAGCTAGCCTTGGATGTTTCTGGTTAGTGACACCACCTAAAGCTTGGTTATTTGGAACTACTAGGTTCCGAGAGAGAAAGACAGCTAGAGTGGGAAGGGAAAAAGAGAAGAGCCAAGTGGAGACGTCCAGCTGAGCCGCCTGGTCCCTGTTCCCCCAGAGACTGCCGAAATAGACCCAGGCTACGTCCTGTTGGATGGGTTCCTCCCGTGCTTACTGTCCTCCCCCCCATCAGCCTGGCCCAATCATCAGTTCCTCCCAACTTGTTTACATTGGGGACAAGGGCTACAGGGGTGCAGCAAAGGAAATTAAAACTCAGGTAGCACAAAAGAAAAAGCAGAAATGCATGAAGAGAGTCTGATGCAGTAGTGTTGACTCCTTTCTGTGGAAACCAAGCGTTTCCCCAGAAGAGTTCAAAAGGTACATAAACACAAATCTGTGGATCTTCTGGAAAGTGGATGTCACCTCTGTGCTATTATGCTCTGTAGAATAGAGAGGGCTTGAGGTAAGAAGGGAGGAGGGGAAGAGCAGGTTCTTGGGCATTAGGCAGACAGCGGTTCCGATCTCAGTTGTCACTGAGACATGTGCCTTGGCATTTGGCCATAACTAAACATTGGACCTCTTTCCTCATCTTTAAATTAAGCTGATATCACGGAAGGCATGTTTGATCGTTGCCTTTGCTGCATCTTTTCGTTGCTTCGTCTGGTAACAGCATCCCTCATTTCCCTTTAATGTTGGGTAAAGCCTACCCTCATTTCATGCGATCTTTGGGGGGACTGCCAATCAAAGTACTCTGAGGGCTAAGAGTGACTCAGGCCAGGACAATCAGACACCACTCCCTACCCCACCACCCTCATCATTTGTAGGACTGAGCCAGGGTCCAAAAGCCATTGGAGACTGCTTGAACAAATTGTTCATTTGTTCCTGTTCATAAAACCCCCAAAATTGCTTCTGTTCTTATTCTTCCTTGCAGCCTGTATGTCTAACTGTCCCCTTCCTTGCAAGCCTAACAAATTCCAAATTCCCTTTTTGGTAAAATTAACTAGTGCTGGTTTCTGTTGCTTGCCACAAAGAATGCTAAATGATGCAAATACTTTAGCCCTTAGGGCTGCTGTGAGGATTAGCAATAACAAATGCAGTTCGAGATTTAAAGTAAAGGCTCAATATCTGGTCCAAAGAATTACTATTAGGGGATAACTTAAGGTTATATCTCCAGCAATCAATCCAAAGAAATTCACAGAGCTGAGTCTGTGCCACAGGGTGTTAAGCAATAGGGTGCCCCTTCCACAGCTCTTTCGATGGTCTAATTAAACAAGAGGTGCTGAACACTTCCCAGATCAAAAGCACTTTCCCCACTGGCTCGCCATCCTGTCTGCAATTCCCATTATTCCTTTCATTTGTCAAGTTTTATCATAAAGAAACACTTAAAGCACTTAAACGTGTGCTTCCTTGAATCAGTATGTTACTGGTGTGTGTGTGTGTGTGTGTGTGTGTGTGTGTGTGTGTGTGTGTGTGTGTGTGTGTGTGTGTGTGTGTGTGTGTGTGTGTGTAAACGCTTATGTGTTCCTTTCCCTGAATGTAGAGAACATGTTTGACCAAATCGTTTAAACTCACTATGCCTAGTATGTTACTTGTGATCAAGGTTTCTAATCATAAGCATGTATTTTGTTAAGAAATTCTGTGTTTTATAAAAAAACTTGATTTTATTGTGTAGTGCAGTTTTAGGTTCACAGCAAAATTGGGCAGAAAGTACAGAGTGTGTATTTATCTGTTTCTTTTTCTGAGACAGGATTTTGCTCTGTTGTCCAGCCTGGAGTGCAATGGTGCAATCATGGCTCACGACAGCTTCAACCTCCTGCGCTCAAGTGATCCTTCTCCCTCAGCCTCCTAAGTAGCTGGAACTTCAGGTGTGCACCACCCAGCTAATTTTTAAAAATTTTTGTATACATGGGGGTCTTACCATGTTGCCCAGGCTGGTCTCAATCTCCTGGCCTCAAGTGATCCTTCTACCTCAGCTTCCCAAAGTGCCGAGATTACAGGCCTGAGCCACCAGTTTCAGCCAATGTGTGTGCATTTTAACTATTTTATTATGACTTCAATTTTTTCTTTGTGATAAAACATAATTATGCAGTCCTATAAAACCTTAAATCGATATACTCTATTGAACATAGGAGGATATACCAGGACATTTTCTTGATAAAAGGTGATGCTTGCCTCATGGTGTGGAAACCTGTATCCCACCCCTGCAAAGCTTTGTGTTCCCTCCGAGTGAAGCAGGAGTCTTAGCCTCTTGCTCTGAGTACTGCCTGTTTATTATTTGCTTGTTAGACTTCAGAAGCACACATCCTCAAGGCCATGTGCAAAGGACTCTGTTGTGTTGGTCATGAGCATCCTTCTAACCTTGCAATAGCCTGAACAGTGGAGTGTCAAAGGCAGCAGTGAACAATAAGGCAGGTGAGAGACGTAATCAAGGAGCTTCTCTGTGTTCTGTCTGCATGCCACTTAGCAGAATACCCGTCAGAGTAGTCTTCCATGGAACTAGGGCGTCTTTTTGTTTTCCTTCTAGAAGAAAATAATTTCATCCAGAAATCAGAAAAATCGCACAGAAAATGAAGCTGAAATTTTAGACTCCTGCTGTAATCACAGCTCATTGTAGGGCAGGCACTTAAGACATGGTGCTTCCACCCACACCAGAGATCTTTTGCATGTTCCCCATGAGCCAGGTTTACCAGCCCGGAGCATTACCCTCTACAACGAAGGAAGTCCCAATGGTATCCTCATTTTCCAGCTTAGGAAACTGAGGTTCAGAAACACTCAGAAACTCATCAAGCAAGCAGCAGGGCTAATATTTGAACATCAGAGTCCAAGCCTTCATTATTAGGCATCTTAGTCCAGGTTGCTCTAACACAACACTTCAGTGGGTGGCTTAAACAACAGACCTTTATTTCTCACAGTTGTGTGGGCTGGGCAATCCAAGATTGAGGTACAGCCAGACTGGGTTCCTGGTGAGGGCTCTCTCCTTGGCTTGCATCTTTGTGCTTACCTGGCTTTTCCTTGGTGACAACTTGTAGAGCAAATATCAGACATATACAGCTAAAGAGGGTAGCCAAGCTTTTTTAAGTCATCTCTCTAAACAGAATATATACATGGTTTTGTAGCTGTTTTATTTTTTACTGGCGATTATAAACAAAAGCAGCCAGTAAAGCAATGGATTCTCACTTAATTCACTATAAAAGTTTTGGAAGCACTATTTTATGCTAAGGGAAGTCCTAGGCACTTGAATTCTTGTCCCCAAGGAGCTTTGTAAGCAAAATGTGGACAATTAAAATATAGCTTTATAATAAAGATATGAATAAAATACAAATCACCATTGCTTTTGTGAGGGGTGAAGATGGAATGGGTGCTATATTGAAATCTTTTTACATATTATAAAATACCTCACCAAGAGCCTGTCTTTTCCTGCACCTTGACTACTTCCTGCTCAAAAGTAGCATAAGAATTTCCTATTTCTGCCGGCAAGTCAGGTGAGAAGAGAAAATGAGTTTATGAAAGTAGGCATGTGTCAATGATCTCTAAAAAGACATGTCTGTGTGCTGCATCAGCATACACCATCATCAAAACGCAAAGCAAAGCAGGATCAATTTCATTTTAGTGTCTTCAATTTTAAGGACAACAGAAAACAACAACAAAAACCTCACATGTATTGTATCATGGAAGTCTGCCAACCCTCTACCAACAGTACTATTCTCATTTTACAGATGCCGAATCTGAGAATCAGAGAAGTTAAGGCACTCAATAAAGACTTCAATGACTTTTCCAGATAACACAGGGGAAGAACTGGAACTAAAAGCCAGGTCTTCCGTCTCCAAATCCCATGACCTTTTACAGCATGTTTGAAGAAGAAAGTTCACACATTTTCATCTGAGATACCTACTACTCTTTCCAAAATTAAATGCGGACTCTTGGCTACTTCTATGAGCCAGTAAGGGTGCTGTGGTGACTCTGTGACATGTCAGCTTGGCTAGATGGAACTTCATTTTTCAGAAATCCCTCCCTGTATGTTTCTGGTTTGGGTGGGCCATAAGAAACATCCTATGAGAGACTTGGAGGTAGAAGGGAGGAACAGTCATTCTGTAGCTCACTCGGGTTGTTACTGATCTGCTGACTCACCTCAGTGCTCTGAAGCAGCAGCTGAGGCTGCAGCTCTTCTCCCTTCTCATGGATCCTTTTTCAGCTTCTATGATGCCTTGGCCAGATATGTGTTTATTTCCCAGGGTCCTGGGTTCTACAGGATGTCCTTGTCACTATGGTCCAAGTAATCAAAAACGGCATAGATTTCGGTCCATCTGCATGGGACTCATGCTGTGAATTCTAACTTGTTTTGATACCTCTTTACATCCATCTTCACTTTCTGGCATGTGGACTTTGAGCCCCAGTGCCAGAGGCAAAGGCTATAGCCATCCAGAGGCTGCTTAGGCTGTTCCCATGATTATAGAAGGTCAAATCCCTGTAATAAACTCAGACAGAGAGATCATAGAGAGAGGATAGATAAGACAGAGAGAGTTAACAGGCTGAATTGTATCTCCCCAAAATTCATATGTTAAAGTCCCAGACCCTAGTCACCTTAGAATATGACTCTATTTGGAGACCAGTCCTTTAAAGAGCTGATTAAGTTAAAATGAGGCTCTCAGTGTTTAAACTGAAAGATGTCCTTAAAAGAAAATCATACAGTTGACCCTTGAATGACACAAGTTTGAACTGTGCAGGTCCACTTACATATTAATTTTTTTCAATAAAAGTTATAATGAGTGTATCTGCCTCTCCCGCTTCCCCTTCCACTTTCTCCACCTCTTCTACCTTCGCTACCCTTGAGATAGCAAAACCAATTCCTCATCTTCCTCCTCCTCCTCAACCTACTCAATGAGAAGATAATGATAATTCACTTCCACTTAACGAATAGGAAATATATTTTCTCTTCCTTTTTTTTTAATTGCATTTTAGGTTTTGGGGTACATGTGAAGAACATGCAAGATTGTTGCATAGGTATAAACATGGCAGTGTGATGTGCTGCCTTCCTCCCCATCACCTACATCTGGCATTTCTCTAAATAGTCAATTTCAAATAGACAACTTCAAAAGAAGTACAAATGATTCAGAACGTCAGAAAAGTGTTGAATCTGTATTAATCAGGAAAATACGAATTGAAACAGCAATGTATTATCTGTTTTATCATCCATTATATTTGGATGTAAGTGTTAAAAACATTAACAATTATCTGTTTTGGGTGAAGATGCTGATCCTCCTATTTCCTCTTATTTTGGGGAGATTTTGGAGAAGTGCCTGTCTCCCTTTGTCCTGGCAGCCTGGGACACTGTTATCACATTTCCCTCACTCTGCTAACACAGAGAATCCCATGGCTAGCCCCTCCACGTATGTTCTAAGTTGAGGAAGATATTAAATCTGAGTTCCTTTTCTATGAATCAGAAGCCCCTGGCAACCTCTACTCTTTCATTGTGACAAAGTAGCAGTGAGGTGTTTCCAAGTCTGACTTCCCTGGCATTTATTCTAGTTCCAAGACTACTACATGCAGCAGGGAACAGCCCTGGTGTCCTCTTAGCAGGCACCTGTGCTGAAACCTCCCTCTGAGGCCGCTTCTTTTTCACATTCTTTTCTATCGATTTTGCAAGGCCTATTCTTTGCTGCTTAATCTCACTTCCTCTGACTTAATCCATTTCCTGTCTAGTACCTGCTTGCTCCTCCCTTCCTCTGGCACTCAGTGTCCTTGTCTGCCTTATTTATAGTGTCTGCAAGATCTTCCTTTCCCCCTCCAAGCTTTCCTGACCACCTCTGTTCCTGAAGACTCGAACACCCTAGTTTCCCCACTTTGGGAATTCAACAACCAGTAAATTTTTTATAAAATGTAGAGAATTGTCAGAAAATGGCCAAGTGTCTATTTTGCCAAGTTGACCCATCGAAAACAAGAAATACCATCCATCATCACCCTCATTTTGTGAACAAAAGGCATTTTAACATTAAAAATGGGGAAAGGTCATAATCTCAGACAATAAAAGTGTTTCTCAAAGAATAGCCATTAAAAAACCTTGGATGGAGGGGAACCCTGATGTGGGAGGGGGGACTATGACTAGAAGAAGCTGATGTATTAGAAAACAGCCTGTCTGTCCAGCAAAGGGATCCTCTTGGAAGTCAAAGCAAAACCACTTTGGGCAGCCCATCCCCTACCTCCTCTGCCACCTCAAGATCCCTCGCGGGAGTTCCTCATTTGCCTATGCTAAAGGATCACATGAGCTGCTCTTCTGTCTCAGAAAATACCATGCATCAACAGCTGCTGGCAAGCCACGGTGGAAATGCCAGCAAAATGAAGCTCACTCATGTGTGGAGTATGCTGCCCTCCAGCCAGAGACATTACATAGATCCCTCAGTGCGTTCAGTAGCTTAGGGTACTTTAAGCACCTCCCAAAGAGTAGAGTTCTTGACATGCAGAGGGCTGTGGAGGTGTGGAGAAAAAGCCACAGCAGAAGAATTAGGGTGAAACTAAACAGTGGTGTCCCTACAGTACTCGTTTCATCAAGGATGTAACTGTCCATAGAAAGGTTTTTAGGGCAATCACTGACACACACTTCAGTGTAAGATTTTAAATTCAAGGTGTTCTAATTATGGAAAATTTTTTAGGTGAACATAGTTCTTGAAATGCATCTCTTTTCTAATAATCAAGAAAATGTTATTACTCGCCTTGATTTCTTGTCAAAAATTTCTTCGAAAGTCACAAGTTTAAGTGACTAAATGGGTTTTTTAAATTATTAAATCCCCAGGTTCTAAGGTGTCAACTACTGGGTTCCGAATTTTCAGTCCTCTCTTGGTGTCAGTGGGGGATTGATTTCAGTACCTCCCACAGATACCAGAATTTGAGGATGCTCAAGTCCCTGATGTAAAATGACACAGTATTTGCATATAACCTATGTATATTATCTTATATACTTTAAATCATCTCTAGATTAGCTATAATACCTAATACAACATAAATGCTATGTAAGTAGCTATTATACTGTACTACTCAGGGAATAATGACAAGAAAACGAGTCTGTACATATTTGGTACAGATGCAATTATTTTTCCAAATATTTTCAATATGCATTTGGTTGAATCCATGCATTTGGTTGAATCCATGGAACCCACAGATGTGCTAGCAGATTTTGACCCGCATGTGCTAGCAGTAGAAATATCTTCACCCTCTGACTCAGGGCATCACATCTTACACTTCTTATCAGGAAACAGAGAAAGGAAATAAAAGGAACAGAGATAGGCCCATGGCCAAAAGGGCCTGAGTTATGAAAGGAAATTGGTCAACTCAGTCTACGCGAAGATATCTGGGAAAGACAAACTGCATAGATGTCCCACTTCTTCATGCGCCAAAGAAATGTTAAGGGTTTATTTGCTCCACTAACATTTGGTAGCAGAGGCAGTGTCTTGCCCCAGGCTTATTGCTAAATAATACAGAAGCTAGAAGGAAATGTAAGAAGAAAGTTGGGAATGTGAAACATGTGGTGAGGTCAGGACACACACACCCACATGCCTACACAACACATGACTATGTGGTTTCTTCTGTCACTGTGAACACAACTGTCATTTCCATCACCAGCATTAATTAGAATGAAAATTCTTAAAATTTGCTGCACCATTCATCTGTACAGCTAAGTAGGATAATTCCAGGCTTTCAGCCCAAGTTTTCTAAAAGCCTAGCTGATTAAAAGGCATTAACATTTGTGTTTTGCCAACACTGATTATACTGATTGCTGGCAAGTGTTTATGTGATAACCAAGACCTAACAAGAGAGACACAGAGAAGCACAGTGAGCATAACACTCGTATATAAGGGATACCCACCAGTTGCTGAAGTGTTTCTTCCTTGGCAAAGGAAGTTACTGCATCAGGGTCTTCAAGGTACCTTCTAGGGCTAACATTTTATGAATCTGATGAACAGAAAACTTTTCAGAAGGCATCTGCTAAATAACATGAGATAAAAATACTTCAACGGCTAGTTATCCATTGTAAGTACTTCATACTCTATTTTTACCTCTTTCCCTTCTATTCCTTACCAAGTATTCATTTTTCCTTAATATTGCTAACCAAAGAGGAGAGAAAGAGAATTTTATTAAGTCAAATATGATGGCATAGAAAGTTGAAGTTCTGAGATTACCCACAGAATTTTCCCACATATTTAAATTATCAGAAATATCTCTTTCTTCGGTGGCATTGAACAGGAAGAGTTAGCTGTGATTTGAACCTTAGCAAGCTTAAAGATTCATTGCAAAAGCACTCTGAAGGAGAATGCTGGCAGAAAATGCAATGAACTTCTGTTAAAGACCCCAACACAGCTGGGAATCTGGATAATTGTGCTGTTTGTGATAAGAATTAAAGCACCCAAAAGTCTTTTGTTTTTTGAAAATGAAACAAAACAAAAAGCAGTGACTTGCAAGTTTATATGAAGCTTATCTCCTTCAGTTCAGGAGTATTTGTTTGCCAACTAAGGGTTACTTTTCACAAATGTAAAGTTAAGTCAACAACTCTTTTGGCATTTCACGTAAAAGGGCCCGTGAAATATGAAATGAACTTTTCAGGTTTTGAAATTGATACACTAATGTTAGGAAAATAAACATTTTGGTGAGTGTTTTACTGGCTCATTTAAACTACATTACCAATCATAACTCTTGATTTCCCAAGCAAGGAAACAGAAAGAGAAAGAGAACACAGTGTGTTCAGAACAGAACTGAGTGCTCCTTGCATGAATTAGGAGTTAAATCCACATGCAACATTTATGCTTACCATTACTTATCACTCCCGTCATTACTATTCATGTTGTACATTAGAATTAGGTAGTTCTCCAAGTGCTTTCACATATTTTTTTCTCATTTTTACATGACTTCCCAATCCAGTGATGTAGATCAAACAGGAAGTATTCAAATATATTAAGTAATTCAGCATCCATCACCAATATCATCATCGTCATCATCATTTAATGAGCTCTTACTGTTCGCTAGGCCCTGCACTAAATATCTTATGTGGATCATCTCATTTAATCTTCACAACAATTCCATGCAATTGGCATTATTATCATCTCTGTTTTATAGATGAGAAAATATGATTGATTGGGGACCGGAATCTGGAGCTTATGAGACCAATTTCAGTGTTCTCTCCACATTGTTTTAATAACCGAGTTTAAAAAGAACAAAGAGAATCCTAAAGTTTCCAGTTCTTTTCATATCAGTTTCTTTCAGACAGAAATAAGACAAGAAAGGGACCATGAAAAGAAAGTTACATTTTCACCCTCTTCCCAAAATAAATACTTACAAAAATGTAAAAGGTAAAAATATTTGCCAAACATTTTGGAGTTTTGTAAATTGCAATAAACTTGCAATTCCACTATATTTGCAGCTAAATGCAAAATTCTACTTTTAATTCTGCTACTGGCCAAACAAACAATGCCTTTTTTTTTTTTTAAATGCCCTTGTTAAAAAGCCTGATAATGTGGCTTAGCCTACCATGACTGATAAAGCTCTTGAGCTTCCAAACCAGCCTGGTTGCAGCTTGGTAGGTCTTTAACTAGGTCAGATTCAATTTCCACTCAGCAAGTCTTTAATGAGTGTGTACTACATGATTGATATCAGGGGATGTTGAAGTAAACAGGAGACTTATTGTTTCTGCTTCTCTGAAGCTTACAATGAGACCAAGGCAGATATAAGAGATTAATTATAGTGTAGTTTTACAACAGAATATTTATTCTTGTCTTGGGACTTATGGGAGGCTTCCTTGAAAAACAAAACAAGATGGCATTTAGATGAAACCTGAAGGAATGCTATTAATGACTCAGATGGAGTGATGGCACGAGGATTAGGAGACATTCACAAACTTAAGCAAAATTTACATCCCTCATCAGACGAAGGAGGTTTCCATAACCTACTACCGGATAGAGCTTTTGGGAAAGAAGAGGTTAATATATACTATCTTTAAGACATTTTCCTTCATTGGTCAAGAATTTTCACTCTGAAGAAGCTAGCTTATAGCTACCTGTTCTGGAAGGAACGTGAAGGCAACGTATGGATGATATCCTCATTAATTATCACAGTGGTTTCATCAGCACCAGGGAAAAAAGTAGGATGTCCATTTAAAAGCACATGAGACAAGAAACTACAGATGGAAAAAATGATTGGAGGAGGAATAAAAATAGAGAACATGAAGGAATACTCTAAGTTAAATAGAATCATAGTAATGAAAAATAAATTTTTTACTATGATGAGCTCTCAATTACCTGCATGTGGCCAAAATAATTCAAGACATTCCATTCCATATTCACTTACCCTGCACTTGGGATCACAAGGGAAGACTATATAGTTGAGCAGATTCACTTTTCCTATGTTCTGCTTAAGTTGGTTAAGACTATGAATGAGAAGCAAAAATACAGTAGAATCCTTGATTATTTTCCCTTCCCTTTGAATGTCAGTTCCCAATTCACTTTAAAAATTATGCAAGTATTTGTTTTGGATTGCTAAGGACACCAACTGACCCAATAAGAAAGCAGCCCACTGAGTTCTGGGAAAGGAAGAAACTGATCGCTTTCCAGAAGTAATCCATGCACTGAATAATCTCTGTTTGTCCGTCTGTATACATACATCAATCGTTTACACTCTGCTCTGTGCTACAAAGGTTGACCTGCATCAAGGAGCTCCCTGAGCTTTCAACTGGGTGTGGTCAAAGGGAAACACCAGTAGGAGATAAGGTAATGAGAGACCAAGGAGATTAATGTACTCCACCATCCCTGGGTGGTTTCCACTAATTCTGCTCACACCCTTGAAAATAGCCCTTCATTAATCTCTCCTTAATGGCCTAAGTTTAGTGTACCATCTCTTTCCTCATCCCCAGAAATGGAAAAAGAAGTGCAATGCAAGATTAAGGCAATGATGATAGACAAAGAAAAGGTATATTTATGAGGCAATATGTTAGATTAAGAAATCCATCTGAAAACATCTTTGGGATATGTCCATTGATTTTCCTCTCATACCAAGAAGAGAGAGAACACCACATTGGAAGCAAGTGAAAAAAGAGACAGCCAAACTATTTTGAACAGTGATTCACAATAACCCCTGAGGGACGGGGCATTTGGAGGAACTATTTGGGAGGAGTTGCAGATAAGCACATTGAACATTTCTGTAGCCCTTAAAAACAACAGTGCCTTCTGAATACTTACCTATGCGAATCTCCAGTGCCCTTTTTTCTCTTTGCTCAGGCTTAAGTAAACCAAGCCAAGATGCTTTTAGTGGCCCCATTCTGACCTTCTTTTAAAAAGTGAATATTTTATAAGAATTGCTACCAATTTAGTAATCTTTTTGCATAAGTAAGTATTAAGTTACAGACCTCAGCCTGCTGATGGTATAATGAGAAAAGAATAACTTATCTCTTCACAACCAATGTGGTAAAGTTCTACTGGCTTCCTCTCAGTCATATACATTAAGAAAATACAAATTTAGCTAGATGATAAATACTAACAAGTGAATCTCTCTCTAATATGTTTAAATCAATAGTCAAATGTTTATTAACTACCTCTGCATCTTAGAAGGGGAAAAAATATCTTATGCTTTTTACGGTAAAGCTGCTCATTTTAATGTCTCCATCTTCCTGTGTTACTCCTAAATAACAATGACAGCTAAATTATTTTTTCTCAGCCCAAGAGTAATGCGTCGGGCTTCCTTTTTAATGACAACAATCTTTTTGTTGCCAAATGCTTCATGTTTTAAATAATGGCTTGAATCTTGGCTGCAATTACAAGATAAGCTTTTTTCTCATAACCTTTTCACAATAGATTTTCATCATCTCTTTTATAAAGGAAATTAAAATTTGCATTTAAATTTAAGCTCATGTATCTAAAATTGGACACACCATTGGCACATTTAGACATAGTATTTATAAAGGAATACAGTTTGCTTTAGAAGTTTTTGTTTAATTTTAACTCTAAAGGAAAAGAGAAGGAAAAATCTAATTGACGTTTACAAAGAATCAATGGAGATTGAATGTCAGAGTGACAGAGTAACTTAAAAGTGAAGACAATAAATATACGTCTATTAAGTACAGTGTGCTAAGTCCCAAATATTCATCCCCAAAAAACTACTTCCTTACAACAATCCTCAGTAACATCTGAGATCCAGATAATATGGTTATACATGGATTTGATGTATAACAGAATGCAGGTTGCCAGGCAGTAAAGGCCACCATACACATGAATTTGACACAGTGAGTGACAGCTTCATTGCTCTGAATAAACCTCATAACAATAGCCATGTTCTAATAAAAGCAAGATGTACCTAGGAATTAGCAAGAAACTCCTTTCAGGCAAAATTTTCAGTTCAATTTTTCCAGAACCCAAGCTGGGACTTTGTATAACCTGAGAGTAAACATCCCCCAGGCCAGGACTTGAGAAATACCAAACTCTAAATTTGTGGAGAAGTGTCTATTCCTGATCTGGTGTTCCAGCTTCCTGGCTTGCTCTAAATGTCTCCTTCCTTCAATATTGGGCAAGTATTGCCAGCTTTTATGGTAGGTAAGTTTTGCCCACATTACAGTCTCAAATCACAGAAAGCATTCAAAACTAAATGAGACAATGGCTAATTGAAAGGCAACATCTGTGGGAAATCATGGTTGCAAGCTAAGAAGGCAAGTTGTCTATCAGGAGACAAGTGATTCATAGATGTTTCTGGCAGGCACTCATACAGATGGAGTTGTACACACATGCTATTTTTTCTCACTAAGTTTTCTGCCTAACACAGAGTAAGTGATTGCAGGCCTGAGCAAATACGCCTTGCAAATGTAATAAACTTTCTGATCAAAGCACAATTGAATCTCTTTCCATGTGGAATTCACAACTCTGGCTTCTTCCTTTCAGTAGGCAACTTAGGGAGATTCTCCACCGAAATGTTTGTGCAGGTGTAAATATTGTGACTTCTCTCCTAGAGGGGATTTCAACCTTGACAGGATATAGAGAAAAGAAAAGTCCTGTGCCTATTTCCCAGGAGCTCTAGGAAAACAAATGCCGTAAGTCCTGTTTGGGCCTAGCGTTGAGTCATAGAGATGGTCTCTAATGTGAAAACACCACACACGGAGAATTTGATAATGGTAGAATTGGGGCTTAAGGTTCACAGTTCAAACTTCTCCTTGTACAGAAATTGAGATCCAAGAAAGTCAAAATGACTTGCCAAATGATTCATAATTAGTCAGTGGTGGAACCAGGATTAGAACCCAGTCATCTTGATTCCAAATTTGGCAAGCTTTTTCCCCATTATAACATTATGCTTTTTTTCATTCATCAATTCATTGTCCAGCATATGGCAAGCTATAATCTGAGTTCTGGAAAAAGAACAAGGAACAAGACAGACAAAAGTTCTTTCCTCGAGATGAACAAAATTTAGATCAACAAATAGGTAATGTCCTGTCAGGGGGTAAATGCGACAAAGAGAATAAATGAAGGTCAAAGGATAGAGAATGATGAAGGGATGCTATATAAAAGAGATTAATCAGGCTGGGCATGGTGGCTCATGCCTGTAATCCAAGCAGACGGGAGACTGAAGTGGTAGAATTGCTTGAGGCCAGAGGTTTGAGACCTGCTTGAGCAAAACAGCAAGACTCCATCTCTACAAATAAAAACTTCGGCAGGTGGAGTGTCAGGCACCTGTAGTCCCAGCTACTCAGGAAGCTGAGCTGGGAGCATCACTTGAACTTGGAATTTGAGGCTGCAATGAGCTATGATAGCTCCAATGTACTCCAGCCTGGGTGATAGAACAAGATTCTGTTTAAAAAAAGAGAGAGAGGTGGTGGTTGATCAAAGGGACTGTCTCCAAGTGATATTTAAGCAGAGTCTGAATGAAGTAAGGGTGCAAGCCACACAAACAATAAGGTAAGAACTTTCTCACTGAGAGAACAATACGTACCAAGTCCAGGTAGCTGGGATGAGCTTAGTGTGGTTTTGTGTGGCTGTTCTGGGATAAATGAAGGTGGGGAGGAGTGAGGAGGAGGGCAGAGAAGCTACTAGAGGGCTTTCAGCAGGGAAACAATGACCTTATTCGGCTTTTAAAAGATTACTCTGGCTCTTATTTGGAGAATGGGGGAAAGAATAATAGGAGATACGAGGGCCAATGAGGAAGCATCTCCCTGAAAGCAGAACTTAAGTTCCTTGAGAGAGGGGCTTTTATCTAACTTACTCATTGTTGAAAAATTAGCACCAAGAATAGTGCCTGGCACACTGTAGGCACCTTGTAAGTCTTTGCTGAATAAATGGACACCTGAGCGGTGGAGCTAAGGATAAATAGATGGTGGCTTGGATGAGGATAATGGCAGTAAAAACAATAAGAAATTTTTTGATGGAAGTATTTTTTGAAAGTAGAAGTGACAAGAACAGGTTCAAGATTAAATGTTAATATTTTATAAGAAAGAACTTAAGACTGACTCCTGGTTTGTGGTCTAAGCTCACCAGGTGAATAGCATTGACTTTTCAGGTCAGTGGGAGAAATTAAGAATTCTGTCTTGATCATGTTACATTTGAGCTGTATACTGGTCTTTAGAAATATTGAGTAAGAAGTTGAATTAAAATGTCTGGAGCTCAGAGGACAGATTAAGATTGGAGACATTAGTGAATAGTGTTTAAAATTATTGAACACAATAAGATGACCCAAAGAGTAAGTTCAGATGGGAAATTGATAATGTCCAAGAAACCCTTGTCATTCCAACATTTACAGGTCAGTAATGAAAGGACCAACAAAGGATTTAGATTAACACAAAATAATACAGATGAAGAAGCCTGATAAAAAAGGAACACCAAAAATTGTGGTGTCCTAGAAGCCAAGTGATGAAAGTGTATTCTGAAAAGGAGTGATAAACACTTTTAGTTGCTCCCAAAAAGTTAAGATGAAGATTGAGAATGGACCACAGAATTTGGGAACACACAGAGCACTGATACACAGTTTTCATGGCATGATGAGGACAAACCTCACTAAGTGAGTTCAAGAGGAAATGAAAGAAAAAGAAAGGGAGACAACAATAACAGGCAATCTTTGCAGGCATTTTGCCTCACAGAAAGGGAGTAAAGAAACCGAGAAACAGCTGGAAAATAAGGAGATCAAAGGAGGGTTCCATGGGCTTCTTTTTTTAGAGTAAAAGCCATTACAGCATGTTTATATGCTGATAGGAAGCTCCAGTAGAACTGAAGGAATTCATGTTGGAAAGAAATGGGCAAGAGAAAAACCTTGGTTAGACGACAGAAAACAACATCCAGTGCACAGGTGGAGGATTTAACTGTAGAAAAGAGTAGACGTAATACATCTGAAAGGAACTAAAGATGCAATGTACTGGTACAGATATAAATTGGTGGTAGAAAAGAGAGAAAGTCCTTTTCTACTGGCTTCTTTTTCTCCAGTGATAGGGAAATTCAAAAAGCCCACGTACATGGAATTGAAAGACAAAAAATATGAAGTATTTCTTACCATAATCCCCATCAAGTTCAAGATGCTTTTGTAAGCAATGAAATCGGCCATTGGTCTATTGCTAAAGAACTGAGAGTCTTGCGAATTTAACCATGTCCCTGAACACTTTTTTACACTATTCACCAAAAAAAGGGGGGGGGGGCCTTTACAGATTTTTTAAGACTAAGAAGCAAAACAAAGTTAGAAGGAGACAAATTAGGATGGTAATGATGTCCCACTGAATCTCCAAAACTATTCTTGTTTAATGAGAGGAATGACCAGGAAGGAGCACTCTCATAAAGGAGAAGGACTCTCTGGTGAAGCTTTCCCAGGCGTTTGTCTTCTAAAGCTTTGACCAACATTCTCAAAACACTGTCTAATAATGTTATCATTCTTTGGCATTCCAGAAAGTCAACAAGCAAAATGTCTTAAGCATCCCCAAAAATTGTTTCTGTGACCTTGATTCTTGACTGGTCCATTTTTGCTTTGACTGGACCAATTCCACTGCTTAGTAGCCATTGCTTTGATTGTACTTTGTATTCAGGATCATATTAGTGAAGCCATTTTCAATCTCCTGTTAACAATTCTTCAAAGAACTTCAGTATCTTAATCTCACTGGTTTACAATTTCCGTTGAAAGCTTTGCTCTTGTCTGCAGCTGATCTGGGTGCAATGATTTTGACACTAGTTGAGTATAAAATTTGCTGAACTTTAATTTTTCCATCAGAATTGTGTAAGCTGGGCCAGTTGAGATGTCTATGGTGTTGTTAATTGTTTCTGCTGTTAATCATCAATTCTCTTCAATTTGGGTGCAAATGAGATTAATTTTTTCCTCACAAATTGATGTAGTTTGTTTGCCACGATGGGCTTCATCTTCAACATTGTCTCATCCTTTCTTAAAATTAGATATCCATTTTTAAACTGGAGATTTCTTTGGGGTTTTGTCCCCATAAACTTTTGATAAAGCATCAATAATTTTATCATTCTTTTAACATTCATCATAAATTTGTGGTTCTTGCTTCAATTTTAGCAGGATTCATGTTACACTAACAGGAGTCTTTTTTTTTTATTGGGGGGATTGGGATTTTAAATCAACAAAAATAAAATGAACATTAGCAAGCATTACAAGTTTATTTTGGTACAAAATTTTGAAATCTATGCATAGTTTTTTAATATGCATTTCCCATGAACATTTGAAGACTCATTGGATAACAAAAAAGGTCATCAACTGAGAACAGTGGAAAGGAAAGAATATGTGAGATTTAAAGAAAAGGGAGAAAGTGAGACAATGTGTAGGAGATTGGATTGATTTCTGGCAAGGTACTCTATGTACCTTCTGTATGATGGTTTCACAGCCAAATTCTACCAGATAGAAAAATAACAACTAATACCAATCCTACTGAAAATTGAGGAGGGACTTGTCCCTAACTCATTCTATGAAGCCAGCATCAGCCTGATATCAAAATCTCAAAGAGAAACAATGAAAAAAGAAAACTTTAGGCCAATATTCTTGATGAACATGGGCACAAATATCCTTAACTAAATGCTAGCAAACAAAATTCAGGAGCACATCAAAAAGTTAATTCTTAAGAAGGCTTTATTTCTGAGATGCAAGGTCGATTTAACATATGCAAATCAATGAATGTGATTCACCACATGAAAGGATCAAAACCAAAAACCATATGATCATCAGAGTAGGTGAAGAAAAAGCCTTCCGTAAAATCCAGTATCCCTCATGATAAAAACCCTCAACAGACTAGGCATCAAAGGAACATACCTCAAAATAATAAGAGCCATTTATAAAAAAAACCCACAGCCAACATCACGCTGAATGGGCAAAAGCTGGAATCCTCCCAAGACAAGGATGTCCACTCTCACCACTTCTATTCAACATAATAATAGAAGTCCTAGCCATGGCTGGGTGCAGTGGCTCACACTTGTAATCCCAGCACTTTGAGAGCCAAAGGTGGGCAGATCACTTGAGGTCAGGAGTTTGACACCAGCCTGGCCAACATGACAAAACCCTATTTCTACTAAAAAATGCAAAAGCTAGCTGGGCATGGTAGTACATGCTTGCAATCCCAGCTACTTGGGAGACTGAGGCAGGAGAATTGCTTGAACCTGGGAGGCAGAGGTTGCAGTGAGCCGAGATTGCACTACTGCACTCCAACCTAGGCAATAGAGTAAGTACTCCATCTCAAAAAAACAAAAACAAAACAACAACAACAACAACAAAGGAAGTCCTAGCCAAAGCAGTCAGGTATCCAAATGGGAAAAGAAGTCAAACTATCTGTTTTTGCCAATGTTATGATTCAGTACATAGAAACCCCTAAAGACACTGCCAAAACGTTCCCGGAACTGATAAATGACACAAAGTTTCAGGATATGAAATCAATGTACAAAAATCAGTAGCATGTTTATACATCAATAATATTCTAGCTGAGAACCAAATCAAGAACACAATACCATTTACAATCGCCACAAAGAAAATTAAATACCAACTGGGCATGGTCCCAGCACTTTGGGAGGCTGAGGTGGGCAAATCACCTGAGGTCAGGAGTTCAAGACCAGCCTGACCAACATGATGAAATCTCATCTCTACTAAAAATACAAAAATTAGCCAGGCATGGTGGTGGGTGCCTGTAATCCCAGCTATTTGGGAAGCTGAGGCAGGAGAATCACTTGAATCTGGGAAGCAGAGGTTGCAGTGAGCCGAGATTGTCCCACTGCACTCCAGCTTGAGCAACAAGAGTGAGACTCTATCAAGGAAGAAAGGAAGGAAGAAGGGAGGGAGGGAAGGAAGGAGGGAGGCAGGGAAGAAAGGAAAGTTAAATACCCAGAAATTTATCTAACCAAGGGGGTGAAAGATCTCTGAAATGAGAACTACAAACCACTACTGAAAGAAATCAGAAATGACACAAATAAATGGAAAAATATTCCATGCTCATGGATTGGAAGTCAATATCATTAAAATGGTCATATTGCTCAATAAAATTAGCAGATTCAACAATATCCCTATAAAAATACCAATGACATATTTCACAAAATTAGAAAAACCTATTCTAAAATTAATTGGGAATGAAAAAAGAGTCAAAACAATTCTAAAAATAAATGGGCAAAGGACATGAATAGACATTTCTCAAGATAAGATATATATGTGGCCAGCAAACATGAAAAATTGCCCAACATCACTAATCATCAGAGAAATGCCAGTCAAAACCACAATGAGATACCATCTCACACCAGTCAGAGTGGTGATTATTAAAACTTCAAACAGCAAATGCTGGTGAGGCTGTGGAGAAAAGGGCAGGCTTACAAATTGTAAGTGGGAATGTAAAGTAGTTCAGTCCCTGTGGAAGGCAGTTTGGAGATTTCTCAAAGAACTTAAAACAAAACTAGCATTCAACCAAGCAATCCCACTACTGCGTATATACCCAAAGGAAAATAATTCATCCTGTCAAAAAGACACATATATGTGCACGTTCACTGCTGCACTATTCACTAGCAAAGACACAGAATCAAAGTGCCCATGAACGGGTGGATTGGATGAACAAAATATAGTACATAAACACCATGGTATACTATGCAGCCACAAAAAAAGAATGAAATCATGTTCTTTGCAGCAATATGGATGCAGTTGGAGGCATTGTCCTCAGCAATCTAACCCAAGAGCAGAAAACCAAATACCACATATTGTCACTTACAAGTGGGAGCTAAACTTTGAATTAAGAAAATTGAAAGAGAACATCAAGATGGAATAGACAAATCTTGCTCTTTATGGATATGAAAATATTAAAAAGTAATAAAACATTTTTCTGAATAAAGGAGGAAAATATTTGTCACCTAACAGTAGTAGTTCTTTCATCTAAATAGCTCAAAATGAAAAAATATATTCACACTCTGAGTTGGCAAAAACACTGACTCTGTAGGATCCATGAAATAGGATCCATGAATAGTATGACATTTAATTATACAGTAAAGCATTCTGTATAGGAAAGATTAATAATGTAAGTTAAAGTAAATGCCTAAAAATAATAATAGTAATAATTGCAGAATTACATTTTCCTTCAGTGTGCTTGAGAGTGTAATATTGGAAAGACTTACTCATTTCATCTGAATAGTTCTATTATTTATTCTTTATGGTGGTTTTTATTTTTAGATGCTTGCTTCCTTTTTATGGAAGGTGTTAATTAATTCCTTTTACTGTTTTATTAATCTTTCTTATAACTACAGTTTTAGATAACAGTGAGATTCAAATCTTTGAGTAGTTGAGGGTTTCCTTTTCCTTTAACACTTCTAAAGCACATAAATTCCAACATGAAAGTTCCAAAAAAAGCAATACAAAAAAATAGCTTAGCAAGCCTGGAATTTCTTTGGGTTAAAAGAACCATAACATTATAATTTTCAAACTGGGTTCTTGCATCACTTTGTTGGGAAAGAGGACATAGAAAACATGCATATACAAACACAAATACACACACACACACACACACACACACACACATGCAGCTTATTTCAAGCTCAAATGAATTTAGGGAAGGTCTTTGCATGGCATTTAGATTTCATTGCAAGGAAGTGTTCTCATAATTAATTTTTCCTTGTTTTAATTTGAATTTAAAATGAACTTTCTATTTGAAATATCTTGCATTTTGCTAATTTTGGTGTTGAACAGAATATTTTCAAAGTGATTCATTCAACATATTCGACTAAGTTAAAACCCTTCTGACTTTCAAAAAATTTCTTCTTTATTTTTCTCATAAACTCCTCTTATGTATTTTGCTGAGCCACATTCACACTGAGTTTCTGGAGGAATGTCACTATGAACAATTTAATTGCCACTGTAACAATATTAAGAGGTGGGACTTTTAAAAGGTGTAAGGCCATAAAGGCTTCACTCCCATGGGTGGGGTTGGTGTCTCTTGGCCTCTCTGCCCTTCCACCTTCCACTATGGGGTGACAAGGCAAGAAGGCCCTTGTCTAATGCCAGCCCCTCAGTCTTGGACTTCTTATCCTCCAGAACTGTGAGAAAATGAATTGTTCATATAAATTACCCAGTCTGTGGTATTTTATTGTCACAGCACAGAACTGATAAGACATAAGGAACCAGCATATAAAGCATGAGTTGTGCTTTCATTGGTTCAGTTTACAGAAGAGGAAATGAATCTCAGTGAATGCTCAAAAAAGTCCTATGAGGTAGGTTCCATTGTCACCACCGCTGTTTTATAAATAAAGAAACCAAGGCACAGAGTTTGAGTAACTTGCTCAAGGATATACCCCAGTCAGGGCCAGAGATAAAATCTAAGCCCAGGCAATCTGGCTTTGGAATCTGTCTTCCTAACCAGAGAAAGATAGATTGGATAAACAAAATATCCAATTTTTTTCTGTTCTTGGATCGGTTTGCTACACAACACTGACTTTCATGATTCTTTGCTCTGAAAGTTCTGTTGAAATGAGAGCTAAGATGGTGATTGAAATTAGTCACTAGATGGAAAAGTGGAAGACATAGCAAACAAGGATATCAGACAAAATCTAGCGTTAGGATCCAAACAGGCAGAACTTGCTCTTATGTCTGATATGACATAGGAAGACAGACATCAGACACTAGGCCAAGAAGCAGGAAAGGTGAAGAATGTAGGAGGGGAACAGCTTCTGTCAGGTATCTAGTGTTCATAGAGCAAAGCTTCAAAGCAGGGTATAGAGATGCAGCTAACGCTTCAACTACAGGTGATAGGGTGCCAGGTCTCTTCTTCATTGCCCTAAACTCTAAGTTTAATTGGTGAGGGAAATAACATGGTGCACAAAAGACAACCACAGACCATAAAGAAAGAAAAATCAAAGCAAGAACAAGCACCATCTATATCCAGAGCACCACCCATAAAGTAGCATGGATTTGTTGAGATCTCTCTCATAGTCAGCAGGGTATTTTATACTTTTTCCCTACTGATGGACACTTGATGATGGTTATAGACTTAAGATATCAGTCTGGATACACTTTGCTGATTTTGCTTAAGAGAAGCATCATTCACAATTCCAGATTAAACAGAAAATATTATGCTGCTCATAGGCTTCTTTTTATTGATCTCTAGGGGACTGTGCCCTTTTGCATAACCTCTACTTAAACCACTCTCTCCTTAAACTGGGCAATAGCTTGATATTTTAAATTTGTAATTCAACGTGCTTATACTCTCAAAAGTTTATATTTCCAACAGTGGACTACTGGAGATATGATAAAACAATCCCACGATTAGGTTGTATCTGGTTTCCCTCATATCGTAAAGTAAGTATTGAGATTCTTCCCTGATTACCTGCAAAGGTCGTAGAGAAAGAGCAGCCCTTCAAACTGAACATCTTTATCTAGTTTGTATTTATATCAATGTTGTTTTTCGTTCCTCTCCTTTCCTCTTTTTTTTTCTCCTCTCCTCTTTTCTTCTCCCCATTCCTCACGTCTCTCCAGGTGGGACTCACAAAGACTATCAGCCTATTCCCACACTTTTTCCTGTTTCTGGAAGGGCAAACAAGCTGTGGGCAATCAGCACCAACACCAGGGACAGCTCCTTTCCCTGGGGCTTCCCCGTCAGATTCCCAATTGTGGTTTTTATTTCAAGGCTAACATTTGTAGCGAGGAAGTTCTTCAATCTCCTACCCGCATTGTAGCTTTTAATACCAGAGTCTGACTGAAGCATTAAGTGTATCTGCTGCAATATTTTCTTAGCTCTCAGGGTCTAGTGGTAGATAAATTGAGACAGCAATTACTTACAGGAAGCATATTTGATCATAGTCCAGTCTAAAGTCAGCATTCACAAATCAGACCCTTTACTGGCATTTGTGAAGTGCCAGATCTCAGATGGATGCTTGGGTACATTCAGAATCATGGAGGAGGTGAGTAAAGAATAATACTGCATCAGTATTTCAGAGTCTCTCCTGGCCTGAGTTGAACTTACTAGGCTGGGCTCCTGAAACATCTCTTTGCCTCTAGGGTGTCAGCAAGTTCTGTTGATGCCTCCACAAGCTCTGGGGAGTGTCAGTACTGTTTAGACAGCCCTAACAAGCTTTAAATGGCAATTCTAGCATAATTTTAGCACATTTTATGGCATAGCCCATGTTCTCTGGATATTTTAGATAATCCCTTGGAGTCCCGACTCAGGTTCATATGTTCTCTATAGACATCCACAGAAACTAAGTGGGAATGTGGTTCAGAAACAAGGACTGTTACATTTGGTGGAGTCAGTGTGCCCTGGCGGAAGCTTACAGAGGCAATTAAGCCTTTTCAGGGTAGCTATAAAAGGTACTTTTGTTTGGGAATGTCAGATCTAACACAGAGTATTGATTCATTACAGAGTAGTCACTATATTCTCCAGACAACCTGATCTAACTCACAGATAAATTTATGACCTATATTAATGTAATTCCAAGCACATATTTGCTCCATGTGTTACCAGAGTAATAAAACATTTGAGGATTCTTTTCATATTTCTCATGTGGGGGTCTAGCACCTCTGCATATATTTTTAGGGAGAAATAAGCAAGAATACAGTTCATATGGGCTTTATAAGCTAAAAAAGCTTTCCACAACAAGTAGCTTTCGGAGGTTCAATATGATCAGCCGTGACTATGCTAGAAAGTGCTCAGTAGGCAGATTGACACTTGCCCTTAAGTTCAGAGAGCATGTTTCAAGGAATTCAGAAAATGAGAAGCTGGGTCACTCAGATCAAGAAAGCCAAATGAGTTTGTAGTTAGAGGTGCAAAGATCTGGGCTGCTAGCGGTACAAGAGTAGCTGTAAGACTGGGCCATCTTTAGGTTAAGGTAGGAGACACATCTGTCAAACTCTTCAACTCTAAGGAGCCACCGGACTTGGATTATCCTGACCTATGCAATTGTAATTTTAGAAAGAGTTAACACTGCTAGTGGATCAAGTCATTTGCAGGAAACTGTGTCAACTCCTTGAGGGGAGGCCTTTGTCTCAGTTGTTCACTCTTGAATCACTAGATCCTATAACATACGTGGCACATAAAAAACTGCTCAAGAATATTTATTGACTGATTGGTGAGGCAATCCAGAACACAATTAAAATGCTCAATAAGCTTGACGATATGGCCAAAGGAGGCTTAATGCTTCAGGAAAGCCAGATACGGCCTGTTTCTCAGAATACTTTCTGAGTATTAAGATCATTAAGGGAGCTTGTTAAAATGAATATCCTCAGGCCTGTACCCAAAGATTCTGATTCAATATATTTCCCAGAGTGGGGCCTTAGAACTTCTTTTTAGCAAGCCTCTAGTGAGGTAAATTTAAAGTGGTTTGTAATCTGAGAGTTACTAAACTAATCCCTTCAAAAATGTGACTGAGCTGGTCCCTAGTCCTAGAACTAGGAGCATAACTACATTGGTATTCATAGGAAATAAATACAGAGCACTGGCTAGCTAACTTTGGGCCATCTCTGGAATAGCCTTGTTCCCTGAGACACCCAGAAGCCTGCATCTGAACTCAATCAAATCCTTAGAGAACCTATGTTGAAGGGAGTGCTTCAGATAGAGGTAGGAATTGTGAATTTTTCTAAATATTTTCATCTTAAGGCAGGCATTTCAATGGTGGAAGTGACAGTATCTTATTCCATCCTGAGTCTCACAGGAAAATTTCTCTAGAATTTCTGGGCATTTATAATAATATTATTATCCTAGTTTCCTATCTACACATTCTCTTGATGATAAGAGCTTGGGCTGGGCCTCATTATATCAAACAAAATTAACTGAAATGTAATAGCTGTCTCACAAGTATTCAAGAGGTTCCATTGTGACTGGATATGCCAGAAGGCACACATTATCCAAGTATTAACTCACTCACTTTTGCACAATGAGAGAACAGAGGTAAAATATGTCTGGAAAATCTTAGGAGCAACCCATCAGCTACAGAGATCCCAGTAGATGGAGAAGGACCTCTCTTTTCAGGCACTTTTTCTTTTTTCCTATGGAAATTGCATTTCCTGATTTTTTTTTCAACATTTATTTTAGGTTCCTGGGGTACATGTGTGCGTTTGTTATATAGGTAAATTGCGTGTCACTGAGTTTGGTGTATAGATAAATGATTCTGTCACCCAAGTAGTGAGCATAGTACCTGAAAAGTAGTTTTTCAACACTTACTCCCCTCCTACGCACACCCCTGGTAGTCTTCAGTGCCTATTGTTCCCATATTATGCCTATGTGTCCTCAATGTTTAGCCCCCAGTTATAAGTGAGAACCTGTGGTATTTGGGCTTCTGTTCCTGTGCTAATTCACTTAGGATAATGGCTTCCACTTTCATCCATGTTGCTGCAAAGGACATGATTTCACTCTTTTTTATGGCTGCATGTAGTAGTCCATGATATATATGTATGACATTTTGTTTATCTAGTAAACCACTGATGGGCATCTAAGTTGATTCAATGTCTTTGTTATTGTGAATAGTGCTGCAATGAACATACAAGTGCATGTGTCTTTTGGTAGAAACATTTATTTTCATTTAGATATATAGCCAGTAATGGAATCACTTGGTCTAATGGTAGCTCTGTTTTAATTTTTTTGAGAAATCTCCAAACCGTTCAGCCCCTGTGGAAAAAACCTTGGAGATTTCTCAAAAAACTTAAAACAAGCTTGTATTCCCACCAACAGTGTATAAGCATTCCTTTTTCTCCACACTCACCAACATCTGTTTCTTCTGGTCTTTTTATTATAGCCATTCTAACAGATGTGAGATGGTATCTCACTGTGGTTTTTATTTTCATTTCTCTGATGATTAGTGATGTTGAGCAGTTTTGCATGTATTTGTTGGTGGCATGTATGTCTTATTTTGAGAAGTGTCTGTTTAGTCCTTTGCCCAATTTTTAAATGGATTTTTTGTTTTTTACTTGTTGAATTAAGTTCCTTATATATTATGAATATTAGACCTTTGTTAGATATACAGTTTGCAAATATTTTCCTCCATTCTGTAGGTTGTCTGTTTACCCTGTAGGTTTCTTTTGCTTTGCAGAAGCTCTTTGGTTCAATTCTGTCCCACTTATCTGTTTTTGTTTTTGTTGCAGTTGCTTTTGGAACTTAATCATAAATTTTTTGCCAAGGTAGATGTCTAGAAGAGTATTTCCTAGGTTTTCTTCTAGGAGTTTTATAGTTTTAAGTCTTATATTTGAATTTGTAATCCATCTTGAGTTACATTTTGTATATGGTTAGAGGTGGGGTCCAGTTTCATTCTTCTGCATGTGGTTAGCTGGTCATCCCAGCACCATGCATTAAAAGGAGAGTCCTTTCCTTTCTGCTTCTTAATATCAACCTTGTTGAAGATCAGATGCTTGTAGGGTATATGACTTTATTTCTGGTTCATCTATTCTGTTCCAACGGTTTGTGTTTTTATACCAGTGCCATACGGTTTTGGTTACTGTAGCCTTTTAGTATGTTTAAAATCAGGTAGAGTGATGCCTCCAGCTCTGTTCTTTCTGCTTTGCCTGATTAGGCTCTGTTTTGGTTTTATATGAATTTTAAAATAGATGTTTCTAATTATGTGAAAAATGACATTGTTAGTTTGTAAATTGCTCTGTGTGGTATGGTTATTTTAATGATATTGATTCTTCCAATCCATGAGCATGAGGTGCTTTTCCTTTGGTTGTTATCATCTATGATTTCTTTCAGCAGTGTTTTATAGTCCTCCTTGTAGAAGTCTTTCACTTCCATGGTTAACCACGTCCCAAGTATTGTGTGTGTGTGACTATTGTAAATAGAATTGTCTTCCTGATTTGGCTTTCAATTTGAATGTTATTTGTGTGTAGAGATGCTACTGATTTTCATACATTAATTTTTATATCCTGAGACTTTACTGAAGTTATGTATTAGTCCTCAGAGCCTTTGATGGAGTCTTTAGGGTTTTCTAGGTATAGAATTATATCAACAGTAAAGAGAGATAATTTAACTTCTTTTTTCTTTTTCCTGTTTGAATGCCCTTTATTTCCTTCTCTTGCCTGATTGCTCTGGCTAGGACTTCCATTAGAAATCTTTACCGAAGTATCACATCTGCAGCTGGACAAGATATGGCATAGTCATACATGAATTCTTTCTGTAAGAAGCTGTTAACATATTATAAGGTAGGAACTGTGCAGTGTGGAGATTGTAATCCTAGGCTTTTTACTCAATAAACTCCCAGGTGATTCCAGAAATAATACCTAGACAGAGAAGTTTCATCTGCAGCAATAGTACTAATAATTTTAACATTTTCAATGTACCTAGTGATAACTCCTCATTATATCAAAATTACTTGAGGTAATGGTGTCTTTGACTGTTTTTACAACTCAGTTGGGTTCCAACATGAAGCCTCCTCTTGCGCATGAAGAGGAAAGAGAAAAATTAGTGGAGATGTAATTTTTGGAATCTGACTAAATACAGAGATGGTTTCGGCCAGAGCAGCTGAACATATGTATATTTTAGTGTGTGCTGTCTAGAGGTCAAGTGACATTCTGACAAACTTAACCACTGTTTGATGTTTCTGTGAACCTAGTAAAAGTGAGTACATGGATCTAGAGCTCACAAATAAAGTCAAGGATCCAATTTTTGTGTTCTGCAAACTACTTTATCCTCTTAACTCAAATGTGTATATTTTTGAAAAGCCACATTTTTTTTCCCTCAACTTAGGGGTACAAGTGCAGTTGTGTTACGTGCATATCTTACATAGTTGTGAAATCTGGGCTTTTAGTATGCCCATCATCCAATAATGTTCATTATACCCCAAGGTGACATTTGATCTCTCACCCCTCTTCTGATCTCCCAACATTTGGGGTTTCCAGTGTCTATTATGCTACTCTATATGTCCATATGTATCCATTGTTAAGCTCCTACTTATAAGTTAAAACACACAGTTTTTAATATTCGGTTTCTGCAGAGTTCTAATTAACTCATTATTTAATCCACAAGACAAAGATCAACTTCTAAAATCTGAGAGGGCCAAGAAATTTCCTGAAAATCACATGTGAATTTGGAGGGCCTATCAATCAATTATCATAATCAATAATGTTGCATAACAAAATCCACGAAACATTATTGGCAAATAACAATAAGCACTTATTTAGCTCATGCAGTGCAAATCTACTAGAGGTAGCTAATCCAGGCTGGATTTGGCCCACTAGTTGCCTCCCGCCACCCCCGTTCCCAGGCTTATGTCTCAGTTTTCTCTTGAGACTAGCAGACTAGCCTGGGAATGTTATTCTCATGGGTTGAAGAAGCACAAGACAGCAAGTCAATACACACAAAGTCTCTAGAGCCTAGGTTCAGAACAGGCACCCTAGACTTGTGCCAAATTCTATCGGCCAAAAAAGCCTTGTGCCCAATCCTCAAAGTCACGGGTGGGGAAATAAACTGTAGCCTTTTAGTGAGGGAAACCAAACAGTCACATGGCAAAGAAGATGAATACAGGGAAGAGAATGAAATTGTGATCTGTCACAGAGGGGGTCAACAAGCAGACCAAATAACAAGCAGACCGCAATGGGACTTCTGCACAGATAGGAAGATAACCAGCAGACCTGTCATCTCAGGCAAGGCTCCTTCTGCAAAGTGTGCTCCTTTCATATGACAGCTGGCCTTTGCTACTATAGAGTCCACAGTAAGAATAATGAATATTGAATCAAATCTCCTCTGGTCAACGCATACCTTCTGAAATAGCTCTACAAAAATGAAATGAATGCTCATTCTTCCCCTTAAACATTATTCTTTAAATTTACTTAGCATATCACTAATACAAATAAGTAAAAACATTTTTAAAAGTTTACAAATCCCTTATTGTCTGGACACAGAGTGGTGCTCACTGGTTATTGTATAATAATTAAATGGGGAAGAAATAACCTCTGGTAGTCTTTACCAAGCTTTAATGATTTGACCATCTGGGTGTAGATAGCATGAACCTCAACTTTTCAGAGATTTCCAAATGCGTTAAATTCTCAGTAGGCTTGGCAGCAATTGTAGATTGTGTTATGACCATCGAGTGAGAAAGCTAGGTCCATCAGTCTGCTACTTAGAAATTACTATAACATTAAAAGGAATTCAATAAGGTTTTGGCAACTTAACTATGTCCTTGCATTTTGAACAGGGTGTGAATCCATTCAAATTACCTTCCCTAGTAATAGGGAAGATATTGTTTTGAATCAGAGAGATTAACCCAACACTTGTCCTTTCTTTGATTTTTGGATCACACTTTCAAGATTGTCTTCTGTCTTCACAAACTTTCTTGTTTGTTCTTCAAGTGTCTTGCCAGAGTATTTTATCTCAGAAAATTTAACCACGTGCAACTCAGCAACTGTTCTTAGTTAATATCTTCAGGTTAAATCAGTACACATACTACAAACTAAAACATGCCTGCATGTTTGCTTTTACAGTTAGTTGACATTCCCTCTCCCAACCCCCAGCATTCTCCAAATCAGGAGGTTTCCAGGAGTATCAATAAGTCATCATGCTTGAAAAAGTGAACATGTTTTTCGAAATGTAAACACCATTAAGGAAAACTAAGATCCATATTATTTTGGTTGTCTGAATTTTTAATGACCACTACTACTAGAAAATGTGTCTGCCTATTCAACCATAGTCTCACAAAGGCATATAAATAAATAAACACATTTAGACATGATTAAAATAAAACCTCATTCACTAGCTAATCCCCTTTATTTTTCTAACTAAGGCATGCCATCTAGCTTCCAGGGAAAGGAGTAATACTTCAAAAAATTCTTCCTATAAGATGACTGTTAAGCAAATGTAAGCTGTTTTCATTTAGGAAAATCAGATGAGGGCTTTTTGGACATTTTAATACTTTTCAAAGTAAGCAATTAGACCACCAAAAGATTCCACTGATAGGACATTGTGACTGCACAACTGGATGTCATAGTTACAACATGAACTCATCATACAGTGTAACTACTGCCTAGATCAGTGACTTTCAAATATGTCTGACCATGACACACAGTAAAATACACATTTAACATCACAACTCAGTATGCACATACAACCTCAAACATACACACACACACATGAAACAACAGTTTTAGGAAATGGTGCTTATCTTCAGGATATAAGATATTCTCTGATATTTTGCTTCTGTTCTATTTCATTATGTTTTCAAATGGCAATGCACTGAAAATGATTCTATAAACTACTAACAGATTGTGACATACTGCTTAAACTTTGCAGAAGTTGAAACTTAGCAAATAGCCAAGTCCAGATTTCCCAGAAATCAGAGCCCATGGTAAGGTTTTAGTGTTTGGGAACTTTATCTCAGGAAAGCAAGTGTGAAAGGATAAGAGTGAATCATGGGAAAAGAAAGATCATGTATAAGATCATGCGTTATTCAGCTGGCCACAGCTTTATAAGAACAAACAGCTGATTACTCAGTCACAAGGGAGGGACATCACTAGAATGGTTACATGGAACCATGACATCCTAGAAGAGTCCTTTGTAGAGGGTGGATGAGGGAGGGCAAACTACCAACTGCTAGCTCCTTCTCATCTGCTGTCTCTTATTATTCAAACTTCATTCCAGTTCAACTTCTTTCCCCACTATTTCTGGATTGCATCACAGTCCCTCTGGGCAAGTCTCCTTCAATAAGGTGAGACCTGTGCAAGGGCTGCCTGGGTGCCTGCCCTTGGAAACAGTGCCAATGGCCAGATTTCACCCTCAAGGGAGGCTGAGACAACCTAAGATTAGGGACTGGTCACACAGCTAGTGCTTAAGACCTTGGAAATGACACAAGCTGTCACTGTTCTCTAGCTAGGAAATGCAACAAGCATCTAAGGCTCAGGAGTCATGTAGGGCTGAGTACATTGGGGGAGGCCCAAAATTAGGGCCACTATTTAAGAAAAAGCACAGATTTTGGAATTGAACAGTCCTAGATTGAAATCCTTACATTTATACTTCCACGCTATGTGATATCTGTGTAAGCTGCTTTACCACTTTGATGATGATGCTAATATCGTTGCAGAGCTGCTATAAAAGCTAGAGATAACATGATTTCCTCCAGAAAGGTCCTTCCCTTCCTAGACTTCTTTCCAGTTTATTATGGTTTATATTTCTTATGCTGGCATTCTTTTTTTCTTTTTTAATTAATGCAATTAAACAGGCAAACTTTTATTTCTGGTATTGAAGGAGAAGTTTTCAGTTTCACCGTTAAGTTTGAGTTCTACGATAAGGTTTTGTTAGTTGCTTTTTATTGAATTAACAATTTCTCTTTTATTTCTAGTGTTCTGAATATCTATCATGAATGAATGTCGAGTTTTATGAAATGATTTTCAGCCTCTGTTGACATATTGCTTTTGGCTTTGATCTGTCAATATGGAGAATAATATTAATTGACTTTTCTGATGTTTCTTAAAAACTTTGCATTCCTGCAATAAACCCAACTTCGGTATAATGTATTATTCTTTTTATATAGTGTTGAGTTGGCTTTGATAATGCTTTGCTTAAGATTATTTTTACCTTGGCTTCTAAATAGGATTTGCCTGGAATTGTCCTTTCTTGTACTGTCCACTTCTGGTTTCTGGTATCAAGGTTACAATAGCTTCATAAAATGAATGGCCAGGCACAGTGGCTCACATTTTAATCCCAGCACTTTGAGATGCTGAAGTTCAGTTGAGCCCAGGAGTTCAAGACCTGCCTCAACATGGCAAAATCTCATCTCTACGAAACATGCAAAACTTAGCCAGACACAGTGGCATGCACCTGTAGTCCCAGCTATGCTGAAGGGTGGGGCAGGAGCATCTATTGAGCCTTGGAGATTGAGGCTGCAGTGTAAGCAGTGATTGTGACACTGCACACCAGTCTGGGCAATAGAATGCGACTCTGGCTCAAAAAACAAATAAGTAAAATAAAATAAAATGAGTTCTCTTTTACTCTAAAATGTTCCCTTTTTTGCTCTATTTTGCAATAGTTTCTATAAAGTTGAAACTATTTGTTCTTTGAATGTTTGAATGGACTGCATGGTAAATTATCTAGGTCTGGAGTTTTTCTCTATGGGAAGATATTTAACTACCTGTTCAGTTTCTTTAATGATTATGACCTTTTATGTGTCCTATTTTTTCAAATCAATTTTTGTAACGTTTTTCTAGGAATTCATCCATTTCATATAAATTTTCAAAGTAACTGGCATGAAATTATTCATACTATCATTTTATTGTCTCCGTAATAATGACAGTTATATTCTCTTTTATTTTCCTCATATTATTTACTTGGGATAGCTTTTTTTTATGATCAAAGATTTGTCAAATTTATTAGTCATTCCAAACAACCAACTTTTGTTTTTATTCATCCTTTCTACTCTATGCTTATTTTCCATTACTTTAGATTACTTTACATTCTGCTCATATCTTCATTATTTCCTTTCTTCCAGATTCTTTGAGTTTACTTCAGTTTTCTTTTTCTATCCTCTTAAAAAGTCTGTATCTGTCATTAACTTTCAACCTTGTTTTAGTTTTAATATAACCATTAGAAGCTAGAATTCTAATTGCTGCTTTATTTGCATCTTACAAGTTTTAATGGTAGTATTTCACCAACATTCCCTTCTAAATATTTTCTGATTTTACTACAGTTCTTTTCTTTGACTTGTGGTTTATATAGAAATGTATTTCTTAATTTCCCAATGCATGAAGTTTTACTGGTTATCTGTTGGTTATTGATTTCTAGCTTAACTGAACTGTGTTCAAAGAATGACAGGTAACTTAGGAAATTACTGAGACTCCCTATATGGTCAAAATTTGCAAATGTCCTTTGTGCTCCTGTACAGAATTTGTATTCTGCATTGTGTGAGTACAATATTGCACATGTCTATTAGGATATAGTTGGTAAATTGTATTGTTTAAATCTTCATTTTCCTTACTGATTCTGCAACTGCTCCATCACTTGACTTCTGAGAGATATCTTAAAACCTCCTTTATAATTGTGAATTTATCTTTAATTTCTGTGAATTTTTGTTTCATTAATTTTGAAATATACTATTAGGTTCTATCTATCTTGCCTTTTCCTGATTCCTTTTTTATCTCGTTTCTTGCCTTTTTATAATTGGTTATTTTTATCACCTTTTTTCCTCTACTAGTTTCAAAAATATGCACCATTTTTATTATTTTAATGTTCTTCCTAGAAATTATAACATGCAAACCATAAAAATGTCTTTATTTCTCTCTTGAACAATACAATTTTAACTTTATTCACTCCCTTTCCAATTTAATTGCTATTATTTTCCAGTATTTTAGTTCTGCCTTTTGTTTCAGTATTTTAGTTTTGACATATTCCTCATGCCCATCTTCATATATTTATTTTATTTTGTTTTGTTTTGTTTTATTTTATTTTATTTTATTTTATTTTATTGAGACAGAGTTTCTCTCTGTTGCCCAGGCTGGAGGGCAATGGCATAATCTTGGCTCAATACAACCTCTACTTCTGGGGTTCAAGCGATTTCTCATACCTCAGCCTCCCGAGCAGCTGGGATTACAGGTGCACACCACTATACCCAGCTAATTTTTGTATTTTTCATAGAGACAGGGTTTCACCATATTGCACAGGCTGGTCTTGAACTCCTGACCTCAGGTGATTCACCTGTCTTGGCCTCCCAAAGTGCCATCTTTATTTAAATTTACCATTATCTTTCCTCTGCATTTCTTACTGTATATCAGATTTCCCATCTAGGATCATTTTCTTCCTTCTTGAAATATATTCTTTATAAACATATCCTTTAATACAAAATCAGTGTACAAAAATCAATAGCATTTCTATACAGCAACAACATCCAAACCAAGAGCCATATTAAGAATGCAATTCCATTCAAAATAGCCACACAGAAAAATAGAATTAAATACTTAGGAATACAGCTTACAAGGGAGGTGAAAGATCTCTATAGTGAGATTTACAAAACACTACTGAAAGAAATCAAAGATGATACAAACAAATGGAAAAACATTCCATGCTCATGGATAGGAAGATTCAAAGTTTTTAAAATGGCCATACTGCCCAAAGCCACTGACAGTTTCAATGCTGTTCTATCAAACTACCAATGACATTTTTCACAAAATTAGAAAAAAACACTATTGTGAAAATCCATATGAAACAAAAAGTGCCAGAATATCCAAAGTCATCCTAAACAAAAAGAACAAAGCTGGAGGTATCACACTACTCAACTTCAAACTATACTATAAGGCTACAATAACCAAAATAGCATGGTAAAGATACAAAAACAGACATGTAGACCAATGGAACAAGTTAGAGAATTCATATTTAATTGCACAGACCTACAATAATCTGATCTTTGACAAAATCAACAAAACAAGCAATGGAGAAAAGGACTCCTTATTCAATAAATGGTGCTGGAATAACTTGTTAGGTTAGCCAGATGCAACAGATTGAAACTGGACTTCCTTTCAGAATACACAAACATATACTCAAGATGGATTAAAGACTTAAATACAAAACCTTGAGCTATGAAAAAAACCTACAAGTAAACCTAAGTAATGCCATTCTGGATGTCAGCCTTGGCAAAGATTTCATAACAAAGCTCCAAAATCAATTGCAACAAAAACAAAAATTGACAAATGAGACCTAATTAAACTAAAGAGCTTCTGCACAGCAAAAGAAACCATCAACAGAGTAAACAGACAACCTATAGAATGGGAAAAATATTTGCAAACTATGCATCTTACATAGGTCTCATATCCAGAACCTATTAATATAAGAAACTTAAACAAATTAACAAGCAAAAAATAAATTGCTAAAAAATGGGCAAAGGACATGAACAGACACTTCTCAAAAAAAAGATATATATGTGGTCAACCAATATATGAACAAATGCTCAACATCACTAATCATTAAGGAAATGCAAATCAAAACCACAATGAGCTATCATTTCACACCAGTCAGAATGACTATTATTAAAAGGACAAAAAATAACAGATGTTGGTGAGGTCTGGGAGAAAAGGGAAGGCTTATACACTTTTTGTGGAAAAGTAAATTAGTTTGGCCTCTGTGGAAAGCAGTTTGGAGATTTTTCAAAGAACTTATTCATTAAATGAAACTGCCATTTGACCCAGCAATTCCATTACTAGTTATATACCCAAAGGAAAATAAATTATTCTACCATAAAAACACATTCACAAAATGTTCATAGAACCATTCATAATTAGCAAAGGCATGGAATCAACCTAGATGCTCATCAGTGGTTGACTGATAAAGAAAATGTAGTACAGATATACCATGACATACTATGCAGTCATGAAAAAGCACAAGATCATGTCCTTTGCTGCAACATGGATGAAGCTGGAGGCCATTATCCTAAGTGAATTAATACAGGAACAGAAAACCAAATGCCACATTTTTTCACTTATAAGTGGAGCTAAACCCTGAGAACACATGGACACAAAGAAGGGAATAATGGACATGGGGGCCTACTTGAGAATGGAGGGTGGAGATGGAAAAATGACTATTCCTAGTACTATGCTTATTACCTGGGTGACAAAATAATCTGTACACCAAACCTCAGCAACACACAATCTACCCACATAACAAACCTGCAGAGGTACCCACTGAATCTAAAAGAAAGTTGGAAAGAAGGGGGAAAAAATATAATACTATGATGTAAATTTAAAAATAAAAAATAAAAGAAATATATCCTTTATAAAGTCCTTTATGATGATCTTTGGGTAGTAAATTCAGTTTCACTTTAGGTTTGCCTAAAAATGCTGTCATTTTGCCTTTGATTTATAGTTTCTATGGGTTAAAAATTTCTAATCGGCAATTATTGCCTCTTAACATATTGAATATATCATTTCTCTTCTGGCTTTCGTTGTTGCTGCAAGAGCCCAGCAGTCACCATTTCTCTGTAGGTGATCAGTTTATTCCTTCTGACTGCTTTAAAGATATTTTCTTTGACTGTGGTGTTGTGTAGTTTACACATGTATTTTGGCAAGGATTTCTTTTTTCTAATGTCTGCTCTGGATTTACTGGAATTTACGTATTATTTTAATGATTTTGAAAAATCCTCAGCCATCGTCTCTTTGCATATTACCTTACCCCACTCTCTTCATTATTTTTTAATGAAATTCAAATTATTCATTAAAATTTTTTTTATGAAAGTCACACTCTCCTGTGTGACTTTTAAGCTCTTTCATATTTTCCAATATTTCTCTCTCTGAGTGGAAGGTGTGGAATTGATAGTTCACTACCCCTGTTGTTCACTCTGTTGAAGGGAGAGTATTTTTGTCCCAACGTCCCATGGTGTCTGTTTCTTGTCTCATAACTCTGCGAGGAAATTGATTCTGAAGGTTACTATGTTCAGTAACTGTCCTCGGGATAAAGTAAAATTTAGCAGTAGTTTAGCTGTCTGGACTTCTGTTTTATTTACCTAGATTTTAGCCAGACAGTTATTTACCTTATTGCCTGCTCACTGATGTTTTAAGCACTAATAGATAGCATTTTTTAATGGTTTTCATTGGGAGACTTTATTTGAGTATCTGACCCACTGTATCATCAGAAATAGAAGGTGATATTATTTATATAAATTATCAGGCATGGGTTAGGCATTTAATAAACAGTAGATATTATTATTATTGTTTATTCTCCTAGCCTAACAAGCTTCTCTCTGTTATCTTCTTTCCTTCATAAAAATGTCATACATGGAAAAAAATGATAAGTTTTTTAATCATTTGTTTTTCTATTAGTAGAATGCCAAGGGTAAGTTCTGAATTCTAGTAATTTGAACAAGAAAAGTAAAAATCCATGGTCATACATGTGTTCCAAGGCTCTGTAATAATAAGATGGAAAAGACAAACAGCTTTCTTTATTTTAGGTTTGAAAACAATAGCTTTGATTATGTAAAACACAGTGAATAGTTGGGAAAAAAGCAAAAACACAAGCACTCACACACAGATTAAATTATACAGCAAACTTTGTCAGAAAAAAGAAAATGAAAGACCCACTTTTCCACATGAATCATAAATATCAGTTGATTTATATAAAATAAAGTGTTTTCGTGGCTACATGGTTGTATCTGATCAAAACTGCAGTGTTTGATGAGTGTTGCTGCTTCTGTCTGCAGGAACGGGAAAGAAATAAAACACTGTAATTTCAGAATCTACAAACCAGACAGGGTTTCTGTTAGGATACTGACCACGAAAGCTGTCATACTTTTAAATCATAAAAGTAAGTATGAACACGCCGAGATGCCAATATCCCTTTACTATTATCTCTTGCCAAGTTTGTACTGACAGAACTAATTAAAGGAAAAGTGATACTCACCACATTCATCTCATTGGTAAAATATCAACCACATGACTAACTTTTGAACTGTCAAGATTATGGCAACATTTAACACATCTCAAGGGAAGATATCAAATAGAGACTCAAATTGTTGTTGCTCAATGCCGTTGCCTCCTTTCAAATGTGAAGATATGATTCTAAGGACAGCAGCAAGAATTTCAAGAACAGCACATCTGTAGAACAGAGTCAATCGTGATAGAAGACTTATTGTATTTGTTTGTTTAGTTTTGCCCAGATATTTTCTATGGGTCAAAGTGCCTGGAACCCTAAACTCTCACAGCTCAGAAATGCATAGTATTCATTAGCCATCCTACAGAAGGATATCACAATTGAAGAGTTTGCGGATATTTCCTGTTAGGTGTCAGAATCAGAAGGAAAGGAAATGTGGGGTCACATAAGGTGCATCCCATTCCTGAGTAAGAGACAGGCAGTAAAATTAGGAGAAGTAAGCCCATAAGGAGGCAGTTTGGAGGTAGTGGAACGTGTAGAGGATGAGTTGTTTGCAAGTCTCAAAGAAGCCCTGGGAGAAGAACTAATGGTTGAGACAGGCGGGAGTGGGAGGAGTGATGGGCTGATTTCAGACACTTGACTGGTGTATAGAGGAACTTTATCCTGGAGTATCAACGTGCAAAGGGAGGGCCAGCGCACCCTGAACAACCTGGAACTGTGACAAGGGACAAACGTTGGTAACTAGATTGGACACTGATGCCGGTCACCAAGGAGAAAACACTAACGAAGCCTAATCACATTAAATTTTTGAGAAGCAGGTATCATTGCTGAATTTGCTGATTCCTGAATCTGCTCCAGGCATTAAGCCTTAAATGTGCTGATGGTTGGGGCACTTAAACCATAAGCCATAAATAATCACAATTAATCTTAGTAATGAATCAAAACATGATTCCTTGTGGAGACCAGGCAGGTCTATATTTTAGAGAAAGAAGGAAACCTAAGCATTTAAAGAAGTTTTTCCTTCTTCACATATAAGTTGAAGACCAGAGCAGAAATCAATCCCTAAAGCATAATTTCCAAACCACACCAAAGTCTTTGGCTCTCAACTCCCCAGTACCGTGTGCTCTTGAACCAACAGTATTGTAAACCATTCAGTTTAGTGTGACAAACAGAAATCGAGCTCCTGTTATGTGCCAGAAAGGTGTCAGGAGACAGAGAGATGAATAAGACGTTGTCCTTGCCACTGTGCTAAGCATTCCCTTTTCTTCCAAGCCTTCTTTATAAAAAGGCCCTAACGCCTTTGAAGACAGCTTTGTGTCATTATTTCTGGTATTTACTTAGTGTTTGTGTCATGTGGCTGCAGACATTGGACATGAGGCAGGGGCTCCATAAACCTTACTGAATGGAAAAACACCACGTATTTGGCTTATGGGTTAGTTTTGTCTTGCTGCCATAACAAATAAACACAAACTTGGTGACTTAAACACCACCCACTTATCATCCCTCAGCTTTGTGAGTCAGAAGTCCAGGTACAGCCTGCCTTCACTGGGTCTTCTGCTTGGGGAATCACAAGGAATAAATCAAAATGTTGGCTAACATAGGCTCTTATTCAGATGCTCTGGGGAAGATTCTGCTTCTGAGTAACATTCAGTTCTCTGTGGTTGTAGAACTAAGGCCTCCATTTCCTTCACATATGACCCCTTCGTCAAGCCAACAGTAGTACCTTAATTCCCTGACTTACCCTTCTGTTACCAGCCAAATAAAGACCTCTGCTTTTCAGGGCGTATGGTGTTAGATTAGACCTGCCCAGATGATCCAGGATAATCTCTCTATTTTAAGGTCAGTTGACAAGTAACCCCAATTATACCTGCAAAGTTCCTTGTGTCATTTAACACAACATATTCACAGGAGTAACACAAGGGAGCCAAATTTCTGCCTACCACAGCTTATTTAATTGCAAGTGATATAAAACTGACCTAAGTGGTTTACACCAAAAGGGAGTCAAGAGAGAATGCATTAGTTAAAGGGAAGTAAAGGAATGATGTATCTTTATCATGAATACAGTCACGCCTGAAGACATTATCAGACCTCAGTCTCTGACTTTCTTTTTAATCTTTCATCTCTGCTCCCCTTTGTGTGGCCTTATTCTCTCCAAGGGCAGACTGATTTTCTTTAATTCCAGTTTTGTGTATTTCCATATTAGTGACCCACCAAAAAAAAAAAGAAAAGAAGAAAAGGAAGAAGCTTTTCTCTTGCAATGTCTAGTCAGAGCACCACTGCCTGGACTTCGAATTTAAGTAGTGGTCCAATGATGGGTAAATGGTTGTTACTTATTCATTCCAATACCATGATAACTCTTTCTTGATACTGAGCATTCTGGTCTATGGTCACAATCCCACTAGGGCCATATGGGGAAGGAAAGAAGGTTGTAATGGGAAAGGTAGGAAAAAAATAAGCATGATAGTCTATCTTACTCGTAGTTGATTTTGAAAGTCCCAAATTTCTAACTAATTCGTATAATCTAAGAGAGTCAGGGCCATGTGCCAGTCACTTTTATGTATTCCGTAGCATATGGCATAATGCTTGCACAATGCAGAAGCTCAGTATATATGAATGGATCAGTTGCACGGAGTAAATTCCCCAAAGTGTCACTATCTATCAACAGGCAACAAGGAAAGAGACAAACTGAAAAAAATAGAGTGTTTTTACTACATATAGTTCATGTTAATTACAACCAGTTTTACATAGTAAATTACAGTTTACATAGCATGTCCACATGTGTCATTTCATTTAATCAAGACAGCTATAATACAAGTTGGGTTTTAACAATAGCCCCATTTTACAGATGCGCCTGAGTGAGGCAGATACTTGCCAAAAATAGTAAAAGTAGTAAGCGTTGAACAAGAACATCTGATTCCTATTTTCTATTTTTTCCTCTACTAAATATCTGCCAGGGAGTCACTCCCCACCCACCCCACACACCCCATCCTCAACTTGGCCCTGTGTTTCTTGTGCTGGGCATTCTTGGCACCTGAGATGAAGGAGAGTGACTGAACAGTGGTGATGAGAAAATGTGCTCTGTGAACTGCCAGTCATTTCAAAAGAGAGGTTAACGCCAGCATGAAGTAAGACCACAAAGACCTGCAAGAGAAAGCCAGCCAGGGGAATATGAAGAAATAAGAAAGACCCTACCCTATTCAGAGCTCTCAGAGGTGTAGGCTTTATTATTCTTCTCTTCTAATTCCTGGCATCTATTGTTTCAGCTACTGAGCACTTTCAATTTCTTCCCCAAGAAGAAAGCAAAGCCAATCCAATTTCTCTTCAGTAATGTCGTTTTGCTCACATCCTTTAAACATAATTAATTAGGGTGGTGTGTGTCCACTTCCAGACCAGGAGCCAAAACTTTTCCTTTAGTCATTAGGAAAACATCTCCCACCCAAAGAGAAAGCCAAAAAGCAGAGAGTGAGAAAAGATCATGGGCCCAAAAAGCAGAGAGTGAGAACAGATCATCTGCCTCAAATCTATAGATATCATCTGGGCCCCATGTCTGGTGTCTGAGATCCAAGAAAACACAGAATCCCATTTGAGTAGCTCTCAAAGAAATCCTCTGCAAATCTGTTTGAAATTGTCTGCTGGCTAGAGCTTTCCTGTTCACACCGATGGTGTCTGATTTTCCATTTTTTCCTTTAATAATGTGTTTCTACCTGGGATTGTTGATTGGCCAGAAAAACAAGAGGACACTCCCTTGGATCAGCTTTCCTGCCTGTCCATCTCCCACCAACAGGAGTCCCTGTGATCTTGCCTGTCAATGTCCTCAACTTTAAAAGATTCTTCCAAGCAGAATCCAACACAAACGGAAGACAAAAATCATCTGCCCTGTTACATTTGTCCTTTACTCAAGAATTTTAAAGCACCTCTCCAAGAACCAAAAAATAAAATAGCCCTCCATAAACAATGTTTTGGTAGCAAGATTGTTACAGACAACATGATCTTAGTCACAAATTCGCCTAAATTCTGATTCAAGGGTAAGAGAGGTTAAGGGACACACCCCAAATCATCCAGGGGTTCAGCAATCAGAGGTGGAGCTTCTGGTCTACACTCTTCTCCCTAGGTCTTAGCTTGGTTGTTTTCAAATACTATTTTGTTTGAAAGAGCTTGTGAGTTTTTCTTAAATTAAACCAATTATCTTGGTGCTAGATTCCAAATACTTTACCATGCTTTTTGTCTTTTATGTTTTCTAATTAAAAGGTTATTGTTTTTTAATATCTGGTGCTTATTCATTTCATGGACAGAAGGTGCGGGGTCAAAGAAAGGAGGTCCTAATAGGAAAGTGAAGGCATACCCAAAAGTAGAATAATTCAGAGAAAGAGTGTATTTTTGAGGGATGATTCACAAATGTGTGAATTTAGGGGAACCACAAAGCCTAGTTCAGTAACCTAGAAAGAGTGACAACTGTTTTAACCACCAGCTGAAAGAGAGAGACGGGGAAGCAATGATCAGATTTCAGAATGAGTGAGAGTTGATTGGAGTCCACTATCTTGAGAAGAATAGTGACTTTTGGTAAAGGGACACAGCCAGTGTCAAAATGAAGGCACCAAGGGATAGTACCTTCCTGACCTCACTGTCTTCCCCTGCAACAGACTGCTGCAAGATCTTTCCATTGGCCAAGTCCAGAAGAAAACCTGGATTTGGAGATGAGAAAGTGTACTCTGTGAACTGCCAGTCATTTCAAAAGAGAGGTTAATGGCAGCATGAAGTAAGACCAAAAGGGTGCTTAACCTAGACCTACAAAAGAAACCCAGCCAGGGGGATAAACCGTCAGAGATTACTACAAACAACTTTATGCACATAAACCAGTAAACCTGGAATAAATGGATAAATTCATGGACACTTGAACCCCATCAAAACTAAACCAGGAAGAAGTCAAAACCCTGAATAGACCAATAACAAGGGCTGAAGTTGAGGCAGCAATTAACAGCCTACCAACTAAAAAACGTCTAGGTCCAGACCAGTTCACAGTCAAATTCTACCTGACATACAAAGAGGAGCTGGTATCAATCATTCTCACACTATTCCAAACAATATGAAAAGAGGGAATCCTCCCTAACTCATTTTATGAGACCAACATCATCTTGATATCAAAACCTGGCAGAGACTCAACAAAAAAAGAAAACTTCAGGCGAAATCTCCATGATGAACATAGATGCAGAAATCTTCAATAAAATACTGGCAAACCAATTGCAACAGCACATCAAAAAGTTTATCCACCATGATCAAGTAGGCTTCATCCCAGGAATGCAAGGCTGGTTGAACATACACAAGTCCATAAACATAATCCACCACATAAACAGAACCAAAGATAAAAACCACATGATTATCTCAATTGATGCAGAGAAGGCCTTTGACAAAATTCAACAGCCCTTTATGCTAAAAACTCTCAATAAACTAGGTATCAATGGAATCTATCACAAAATAATAAAAGCTATTTATGACAAACCCACTGCCAATATCATACTGAATGGGCAAAAACTAGAAGCATTCCTTTGAAATCTGGCACTAGACAAGGATGCCCTCTCTCTCCACTCTGATTCTATATAGTATTGGAAGTTTTAGCCAGAGCAATCAGGCAAGAAAAAGAAATAAAGAGTATTCGGTTAGAAAAGTAGGAAGCCAAATTGTCTTTATTTGCAGATGACATGATTGTATGTTTAGAAGACCCCATCATCTCAGCCCAAACTCTCCTTAAGCTAATAAGCAACTTCAGCAAAGTCTCAGGATACAAAATCAATGTGCAGAAATCACAAGCATTCCTACACACCAATAACAGACAAACAGAGAGACAAATCAAGAGCTTACTCCCATTCACAATTGCTACAAGAAGAATAAAATACCTAGGAATACAACTAACAAAGGAGGTAAAGGACCTCTTCAAGGAGAACTACAAACCACTGCTCAAGGAAATAATAGAAGACACAAACAGATGGAACAATATTCCATGCTCATGGTTGGGAAGAATTAATATTGTAAAAATGGCCATACTGCCCAAAGTAATTTATAGATTTGACTCTATCCCCATCAAACTACCAATGACCTTCTTCACAGAACTGGAAAAAAAACACTTTAAACTTCACATGGAACCCAAAAAGAGCCTGCATAGCCAAGACAATCCTAAGCAAAAATAACAAAGCTGGAGGCATCACATTACCTGACTTCAAACTATACTACAAGGCTACAGTAATCAAAACAGTATGGTACTGGTACCAAAGCAGAGATATAAACCAATGGAACAGAACAGAGGCCTCAGAAGTAACACCACACATCTACAACCATCTGATCTTTGACAAACCTGACAAAAACAATTAATGAGGAAAGGACTCCCTGTTTAAAAATGGTGTTGGAAAAACTGGCTAGCTGTGAGCAGAAAGCGGAAACTGGATGCCT
>CAUYQU010039933.1:0-21825 GCA_963574635.1 Cheracebus regulus | reverse complement strand
AACTGGCAGAATTGACTCTATAAAATTAATTTTTCATATATATATATATTTTTTTGCATAGGTACACACGTGGCAGTGTAATTTGTTGCCTTCCTCTCCTTCACCTATATCTGGCATTTCTACCCATGCTATCTCCCCCCCACTGCCCCCGCGCCCCGGGGGGGGCCCGGGGGGGGGCCCCGGGGGGGGGGGGGGAGTGGGGGGGAGATAGCATGGGGAGAAATGCCAGATATAGGTGAAGGGGAGGAAGGTAACAAATTACACTGCCACGTGTGTACCTATGCAACAATATTGTATGTTCTTCACATGTACCCCAAAACCTAAAATGCAATAAAAAAAATAATAATAATAATTAATATATTAGGAAAATAAATTATAAATACCATATGACCATTTTCTATCAATATTATGAATACTAATTACTTTGAAGAAAGGTTAGCTGATATATTTATTCATCCATTCAACAGGTATTGATAGAGTCCTCATTACTGGCACTCAGAGATAAATCAAACACCAATTCTGCTCTCAGCAAGCTTAGACTAGCAGAGATTTAGACATGCAGAATTTTACATGTTCAATCCCAATCTGAAGAACAAGTTGAGTTGATAATTAACAGGAAATGTTATTATTGGAATATATGCATCACTACAAAAGTAACCTTCACATACTTTTCCTATATAAAATCAAAGTCATTTGTTATCTTGCTTCATACATATAATTCAAAATACTGGGGGAGGAAAAAAGCCTGCCAGTCAAGAATATTATGCCCAACAAAGCTATCCTTCAGAAGTGAAGGAGAAATAAAGTCTTTCACAGACAAGAAAAAACTAAAGAAATATACCACCAACAGACCAGCCTTACAAAGAATGCTCAAGGGAGTCCTATAACTGGCAGTAAAATGACAACAACTGCCATCATGAAAGCATGTGAAACTATAAAACTCACTTGTAAAGCCAATACAGAAAGGAGAAAGAGCAAGTAATCAAACCTTATCACTACAGAAAATGACTCAACCACAAAAACAATAGGAGAAGTAAGAAACAAAGGACATATCAAACAAGAAAACAACAAATAAAACGACAAGAGTAAGTCCTCACCTATCAATAATAACCCTGAATGTAAACAGATGAAAGTCACCATTTAAAAGATATTTATCTACTGAATAGATTAAAAAGAAAAAAACAACAATATGCTGTCTACAAGAAGCTCACCTCACCTGTAAAGACAGGCAGGCAGAAAGTAAATAAATGAAAAAAGATATTCCAGGCTGGGAATGTCTCCTGTAATCCAGCTCTTTGGGAGACCTGGCTCACTCCTGTAATCCAGCACTTTGGGAGACCAAAGTGGGTAGACTGCTTGATCTCAGAAGTTCAAGATCAGCCTGGGCAACATAGTGAAACCCTGTAACCCCGGCACTTTGGGAGACTGGGGTGAGAGGATTGCTTGAGGCCAGGAGTTTGAGATCAGCCTGGGCAACATAGTGAGTTCCCATCTCTACAAAAAATTTTAAAATTAGCTGGGTGTGGTAGCATGTAACTGTGGTCCCAGCTACTCAGGAGGCTGAGGTAGAAGGATTGCTTGAGCCCAGGAAGTCAAGGCTATAGTAAGCAAAGATCACAGCACTGCACTTCAGCCTGGATGACAGAATGCGATCCTATCTCTAGTTTAAAAAACATTTAGCACCCCTTCATGATAAAAACTCCCAATAAATTAGATATAGAAGGAAAGTATCTCAACACAATAAAGGCTATATATAACAAATCTAAAGCAAACAAACTGAATGACTGGAGCAAGACAAGGATGCCCATGCTTGCCAATCTTATTCAACATAGTACTGCAAGTCCTACAAGAGCAATTAGGCAAGAGAAAGAAATAAAGCATATTCAAATTGTAAAGGAAGACATCAGATTGTTCCTGCTTGCAGACAACATAATATTATGTACAGAAAAAACTAGACTCTGCAAATAAATCTTAAAACTGATAAACAAATTCAGCAAAGTTGCAGCATGCAAAATCAACATACAGAAATTAGTAGTGTTTCTATACACAGAAAACAAACTAGCTGAAAAAGAAATCAAGAAGGCAATCCCATTCACAATAGCTACACAAAATAATAAAATGCCTGGGAATAAATTTAACCAAGGAAGTGAAAGACTTCTACAAGAAAAACTACAAAACACTAATGAAAACAATTAAAGAAGATACAAACAAATGGGAAAACAGTTCATACTCACAAATTAGAAGAATTAATATTGTTAAAATGACCATACTACTCAAAGCAATCTACAGATTCAAAATCCCTATCAAAATACTAATAACATTTCTCACAAAATTTTTTTAAAAATCAATCTTAAAATTTGTGTGGAATCACAAAAGACACAATAGCCAAAGCAATCCTAAGCAAAAAGAACAAAGCTGGAAGCATCACACGTCCAGACTTCAAACTATACCACAAAGCTGTAGTAACCAAAATAGCATGGTACTGGCATAAAAATGGAAACACAGACCAATGGAACAGAATATAGAACCCAGAAGTTAATCCATGTATCTATAGCCAACTGATTGAACAAAAGCACCAGGAACATATATTGGATAAAGACACTCTCATCAATAAATGGTGCTGGAGAAACTGGCTATCTATATGCAAAACAATGAAACTAGACCCCCACCTGTTATCCTATACAAAAATCAACTCAATAGATCAAAGACCTAAATGTAATACCTCAAACTGTAAAACTACTAGAAGAAAACTTAGGGGGAATGTTTGGGTAAAGAGTTTATAAATAAGACCTCAAAAGCACAGGCATTAAAAGCAAAAATACTCAAATAGGATTATATCAAACTAGAAAGTTCTGTACAGCAAAGGAAACAATTAGCAGAAGGAACACAACCTACAGAATGGGAAAAACAATATTTGCAAGTTACCTATCCATCCAACAGGGAATTAGTATCCAGAATATATAAGGAACTCAAACATCTCAACAGAAAAAAAAAAAAATACTTAATGTAAAAGTGGGCCAAAGATCAGAACAGACATTTCTCAAATGAAGACATACAAATGGCCAACAAATACATGGAAAAAATTATCAACATTACTTAACATCAGTGAAATCAAAATCAAAATCACAATGAGTTATTACCACACCCCAGTTAGTATGACTGTTATCAAAAAGACAACAAATGCTGACAAGGATGTGGAGAAAAGAGAACTCTTATACGTTGTTGGTGGGAATGTAAACTAGTACGGCCACTTTAGAGAATAGTATGGAGGCTCCTTTAAAAAGCTACATAAAGCTACCGTATGATCCAGCAATCCCACTCCTGGCAGTTTATCCAAAGAAAAGGAAATAAGTATATCAAAGAGACTTCTACACCCCCATGTTCACTGTAGTACTACTCACAATAGCCAAGATACGAAATATTTTGTGTCTGACAACAGATGAATGGAAAAAGAAAATGTGATATATATGGAATACTACTCAGCCACAAAAAAATAATGAAATCCTGCCATTTGCAGCAGCATAGATGAAAATATTATATTACGTGAAATAAGCCAGAAATAGAAAGTTAAACACTGCATGTTCTCACTCATATATGGAAGAAAAAAAAAGTTGGTCTCAAATCTGCTGCATTTGGCCTACAGACGCTGCCTGCCTCCCCAGCATCATCTTGCATCACATAACCCTCACTGCATTCCTTCCAGTCTCTGATTATTTTTTTATTCTATTTCCTGTGCCTTGAACACTGTCCTCTACCCCATCTCTATTTTCTCCCACCAAAAGAAAATGTTCTTCTTTTTGCCTACCCAACTCCTATGCATCCCTCTGACCTCCATTCAAAGAAATCTCCCTAGATTTCCCAAGCCAATTTGAGCACTCTTGTTCCATGCCCACAGAGCAACCAAATTTTCTTCATGGCACTTTTCAGTTTATGAATAATCACAGCTTGTTTGAGTTATTATTTGATTAATGTCTGTTCTCCCCTGGTTTATATGTCCAGGTAATTAAGCACTGTGCCGGCTTTTGCTAACCATTATATTTCTAGTGCTTGGCAGATTTCCTGGCCACAGTACATAATTTACTCAGTCAGCATTTACTGAATGAAGGGCATGGATGGGTACCATGGTGATTTCAAAAAACGACTGACCATTGAGTTAATAAAACAATTTCATTTAAAAATACTTAGGACCAAAAGGAATAAAACACTTACAAATACATGTAACAAAATATATGTAAAACTTAGACTCTGACAACTACAATATATTGTTGAAAGACTTACATAAATGGAAAAACATTCTGTATTCATAGATGAAAAGCTTTAATATTATTAAGATAGTAATGCTTCCCTGTCAATTCCATCCCTATGAAGATTTTGGTTTATTACTATCTTCCCTGTCAATTCAATCCCTATCAAGCCTAAAAGATGGCTTTTTTGCAGAAATTAACAAGCTGATGCTAAAATTCATGCAATTTAATAGAAGCAATGCAAGGGACTCAGAATAGCCAAAACATTCTTGAAAAAGGCCAAGTTGAAAAACTCACCCTTCCCAATTTCAAAACTTACTACAAAGTACAATAATCAAGACAGTGCAGCACAGGCATAAGGATAGACACACAGGGGAATGAACTAGAATTGAAAGTCCAGAAATAAACCCACACATTTATGGTCAATGGATTTTTTTGTTGTTGTTTGTGAGACACAGTCTGGCTCTGTCACCCAGGCTGGAGTACAGTAACACAATTTTGGCTCACTGCAACCTCTAACTCCTAGGTTCAAGCGATTCTTGTGCCTCACCCTCCCAAGTAGGCTGGTCTCGAACTCCTGATCTCAAATGATCCACACACCTCAGCTTCCCAAGGTGCTGGAATTACAGGTATCAGCCACCACACCCAGCCTAATTTTTGACAAGGGTACCAAGACAATTCAATGGGGAAAGAACAATTTTTTTCAATAAGTGGTTCTAGGACAACTGGATATCTACATACAAATGGAAGTTGGGCCCTTCCTCACACTATACACAAAATTAACTCAAAACTGATCATAGACCTAACTGTAAAAGCTACAACTATAGAAAGAAGAAAATATGAGTAAATATTTGTGATTTTTGGTTAGACAAAACCTTCTTAGATATGACACCGAACAACCCACAAAAGAAAAAAATAGATAAACTAGACTTCGTCAAATTAAAATTTGTTGCACTTCAAAAGGACATCATCAAGAAAATGAATGGGAGCAACTATTTACAAATCATACATCTGATAAGGGACTCATATAGAATATCCAAAGAACCCTAACAACTCAATAATAAAAAGGCAAATAGCCCAATTAAAAATGAGCAAGTAATCTGAATAGAAATGTCTTCAAAGAATAAACTGAAGGCCAATACGTTCATGAAAATATGCTCAACATCATTAGCCATTAGGGAAATGTAAATCAAAACCACAATATGATACCACTTCATATCCACCAAGATGTCTCAAATCTAAAATGCTACGCATTCCAAATCTAGAAGATGTGGAAAAATTGAAACCCTAAATACTGTTAATGTGAATACAAAATGATGTAGCCACTTTAGAAAACAGTCTGGCAGTTCCTCAAAGACTAAACATGAAATTACCATGCAACCCAGCAACTTCACCTCTAGTTGTATACCCAAGGCAAGTGAAAACATACACCCATACAAAAACTTGTAAATGAATGTTCATAGCAGCATTATTCATAAGAGCCAATAGTGAAAACAACCCAAATGTCTGTTAACTAATGGATTTTAAAATGTAGTATATCCATAAAATGGAATATTATTCAGCCACAAAAAGGAATGGAGTACTGACTGATAGATACTACAATGTGGACAAGCCTTGAAAACATTACACTGGGAAAGAAGCCAGTCACGAACAACAATGTATTGATTTCATTTGTATGAAATGTCTAGAATAGGCAAATCTAAAAAGACAGAAAGTAGATTAGTGGTTGCCTAGAGCAGGTGTAGGGAGAAGATTGGGAGGAAATGAAGAGTGATTGCTAATGGATATGGGATTTCTTTCTGAGATGATAAAAATGTTCTAATAGTGATCACGGTAGTGGTTGCACAACTCTTGAAAACATAAAAACCATTGAACTGTACTCCCCAGTGAGGCTAGGGAATAAAATGGAAAAAGTTAGGCAATGACTTCAAGACAGTCAATAGCTGAGCAAAGTGAAAACTTCCCAGAGGTAGTCCAATTAGTCACAAGTGTGCCAAGCTGCGTCTCCAGGAAGGAGTTCAGGAAGCCTGATTATCTACACTCCCCATCTTACCCCTCTCACCAAAAGCAGCATTTATGCTTCCCTTTGTTTCACAAGGCAATTTGTTCATACCCCTGTTATAACCACAATACATTGCAACAGACTTAGCCTGTAACACTTGTCTTGTCTTAGATTGATGTGCACTTCCTATTAGATTCTTAAAATAGTGTATGGTTCTCCATCACTGCCTCTTTGGTTTCTCAATCGGGAAGAACTTTTTGGCAGATGTCTTTATAGTTGATTTGTCTTGCGATTGAGAAGCATTTTATCCCTGCCCTTCCATCCTCAAATGTTCCAAGTCATCAATAATAGCTGAGGCATAAATCTCAGTATTGCCAACCCCTATTCTAAGTGCTTTATAGGTATTAATTTATTTAGTCTTCACAATAACACTGTGATACCAAAGAAGGAGACTCTTAATTCTCTTAAGTTTCTAAGAGCCCTTCCCCCTAGACTTCTACATTGCATTTCATAGGAGAAGTAAAGTCTGGCAGTCCCGGGCGCCACCCTTAATCACACTCCTATAGATTGCAGGCATGGTATAGAGGGATCTTTCCAGAAGGCATCGTTTTTATTTAAACACAATCAAACCCCCACCTAAGTCACGTACCCCATGCCTACTTCATGGATCAAGACACTTTCACATCTAATTTCTTGAGTTGTAAGCCCAGGACCCTTTCACATGTAATTTCTAGAGTTGTAAGCCTTTAAACGGGCAAGGATTTTCTTTGTTGGGGAGCTCAGCTGTTAGGCAACTGTGCCACCGCAGCTCCCGGCCGAATAAATCATCACTTCCTTCCCAGTTCAGGGTTCGAGAGGTTTGTTTCGCAGCCTTTCCTGCTTCAACACAGGTTACTATTACTGTTCCCATTTTCGAAATGGAGAATTGAGACAGAAAGAGATTAAGTAACTTGCCCAGGTTCACTTGTAAATGGTGGAATTGGGATTCAAATTCAGGCCAGTCTAGGTACAAAATTCATGCCCTCCACCACTATACTCTATTGCCTCTCACCAAGCAAAAAAAGCAGCCCCAGAGGAAGAAACACTGGAGACAGCATGTGAGTTTCCTTGTCTGTTTTGTGTCAATGGCCCATGGACTGGGATTGTGATTTCTGGTGCACAAGAATCCACAAAGAAAGAAAACCCCTTTCCTTAATCCCTACAAGAAGAGACTATTTCTGGAAGGGAGGAGCAACATTTAACCACTTACATTTGGGAGAGCAAGCGGTTCATGTGAGGACTGAAAGGCATTGGATTTCAGTTACTCAGCGGCATTGTGTTCTAACAGCCATGTTAGGAGTCCTACCAACTGGGTGCATTTACTGTGTTTGATGTCAGTCCCCTACCTTCCCTCTACCTCCTCCCTTGCTCAGGCAGACGCAGAGATCTGACCAGTCTTCCTGTTCCCTCCAATCCACACTCCTCACAGAAGCAGCCAGAAAGATTCTTCTCAAATGCTGATCTTGAAATCACCTTTGTAAACATTTTACTAGTAGAAAATTATGGCAGTGGGGGAGATCTGATCTAGCCCAGCTCTTGCTTTTAGCCTTCAAGCTGCCAAGATAACTTTGAGAAGCATTTAGTTTATAGTTTAAATTATAATACCCCTTCCCCAAAACTCCACTGCCTTTGTAAAGCTAATGAGAGACCACCAGGCCAGGAGGAGACGTCTGAATTCTGCTAAGGCTAGACATAAATGATTGCCAGCCATTATTGTACAGGTCACAAAATATGCAACTTCACCAGTTACTCCTGCAGATAATATCACTATTATAGAACCTAATATTTGCCTTTTGAGATGTCTTTTCAGGTTTTTTTGCATGTCTGACACCCACTGCTCCAACTGGACCCACCAACTAGACCTGCCCCATCCAGAACTGCTTCAACACAGGAGGATCATTTCCCACGCCCCTGTGATGGCACCCCAACCAATCAGCAGCAAGCACCCATCTCCTAGCCATCCTTACCCCTTCCCCCAAACTGCCTTTGAAAAACCCCTAACCTCTGCACCTTCAATAAGATTTATTTGAGTAACAACTTCATCTCCTGCATGGTGTCACTGACCTCGCATCAATTAAACTCTTTCCTCACTGCAATGCTGTGGTCTTTTTTGGTGGAGCAAGCAGGAAGAACCCATCAGGCAGTTACAATCTGACCATGTCACTCACCTTCTTAAACCTTCAGAGGCTCCCCATTGCTCTTAGTATGAGATCCAAACTCTTTAATGTGACTTACAATGCCTTATCTGGCCTGTCTACCTCTCTTGCTCCAGCTCCATCTCACTTCAGCTCCAGCTCCACTGAAAGACACACAGTTCCCCTCGAGAAGGCTCACGCTCCCTGACTCCTCCTCATGGCAGGTGTCCCCACTCACTGTACTGTGATACCTTTAAAGGCATGTCAATTCACTTATGCTCTTGGCAGCAGCAACATCCCCAAACATTCTGTTTGAGGGCAATGACAAAAGTTATCCCAGTCAGTTTGCAAGATTACAAACCATAAGCAGGGCTAGAAAACAGAGTGGTTTTGCACAGAAGTGGTTCCCGCCTACCACTCAAGAATCTTCAAAGAGTCAAAAAAAAAAAAAAAGCTATGCCTTGGGATAAAAAAGGAAGACCATTGCCCATGAACTGTAGGAAGTTCTGTTATTTGAAGGACCAGGCTTTCTGATCGTCAGTTCCCAGCAATGCCGAAAAAAAGCAGCTTGATTCCACCCTTACAAGAGTTGCCTAGAACAGCTAAAAAAAACTCACACTGCTAAACTTTCATCTCATTAATTTTCATGTGAGTTTCTCTCTGGCCCCTTTTAATACAAACACAGCCAACAAACCACTGCTGGCTGAGTGCTTTAATTGAGCTGCTGACAGACAACTGCATAATTTGGGAGCCAAGAATTTCCTACAGCTGCTATTAGTGACTGCCCTGTCTGGTTTCTGATAATAAGTTCATCAAATTCACTCGATACTTCTAAGTCCAGAAATCTAAAGCTATAAATGGCACTCAGCATTGGTCCCTGGAATGAGTCTTTCTGTATTCTCTGCAGGACTCTATCCCTCTGCTGCTCCTTTACCTGGGAAACATCCAATCGGTGCTGCCAGGGCTCCTCTGCTGGGTGTGAGCTGCTGTCTGAGGCCATCCCCTGCCCAGTGCACACAGGTCCATCCCCTGCTGCTACTCAAGGGCTTAGCTCTTGCCATTGCTCCCTGTCTCCTGCATTATCAGTTTTCCCTCTATCTACTGGATCATTCCCATCAGCATACAAATTTTTTGTTTCTTCTCTCAAAAAGGAAAAGCTACCCTCATCTTCCCACACATTCTCTTCCAAATACTGCTCCATTTCTCTGTTCCCTTTTATAGTAAAACTCCTCAAAGTAAATGTCTACCATTACTGCCTTCTGCTCCCATCCTCCCTTGAACCTGCCCAATTGAGCTTTCCTCCTCCCCACTCCCCTAGGCTGCCCTTTTCAAGGTCAACAATGACCCTGTGTTCCCAAATCAAGGTCAAGTCTCAATCCTAACGTTACTCCCGCAACCTGTGACACACTTGATCCCACCTTCTTCTGGAAACATGAACCTCCCGGTTTCTGGGCTCCATGCTCCTGGTTTTCCTCCCACCTCCCTGGACAGTCCTTCTCAGCCTCTTGTGAGGGCTCTCCTCATCTAACATGGGGTGCTCCAGGACTGAGTTTGCAGAAGCCTTTTTTTCTCTATTTATTGTCACTCCCCAGGTGACCCATTTGCAGCTCTACTGCACATCACAGCCATGTGAATGGCACCTAGTTTTCCACCTCCAGTTCCAACCTCTCCCCTGAACTGCTTCCTGGCAACCTCAGTTTGATGTCTCAAGCATAACACATCCAAAACAGAAGGCTGTTTCTCCCCCTCAGTGCTTTCCTCTCCCCGAGTCTTCTTCGTATGGAAATGGCAATGAACCACTTACCCACTTGCTGAGACCAAAACTGTTGGTGTTATTCTTGACTTTTCTCTTTCTTTCTTACTCCACATCCCTCTACCTTCAAAATACAAGCAGAAGATGGCTACCTCATGCCACTCTACCATGTCTCATCTAATCCAAGGCAGCACTCTCTCCAGGCTGCCCTATTGCAGTAGCATTGGAGGCTGGCCCCATTCCCGTTACCCCAACTCCCACCCCACCCGCCTCTTCACTCTGCAGCCAGAGAGACTGTTCATTGCTGCACCCTGGGGGAAGTTTCACAGCCCTGCTCAACTCACCCTCACCGTAGTATTTCATCTCCCTTATAACAAAATCCAATATTCTTATAGTGGCTCACCCAGGCCTAAGTGAATTTACCCCAACTACTGTGCTCTAACCCCTCCTCTCCTGCTGGCCCACCCACTCCAACACCCTGGCCTCCTTACTGCTCTCTGAAAGCCCAAGCATACGTCTACCTCAGGGCCTCAATTAACCATTCCTAAGTCACCTGCAGTGTGCCAGCACTTCCCATATCTCACCTTATGGAGCCCTTTGAGGTAGGTACTATCAAAACCACTTTACGAATTTGAATTTGAAAAATTTAGAAACATTCCAAAGGTCAGAGTGGGAATGGGAACCAGTCCGTGTGACTCCCACGCCTGTGTCCTCTCCCCTACTCCTTGCTCACTGTCGCCAGGCAGACCTCTTACACCCTGTGGACCTGTCCGCTTCCTCCTCACGCTTCTCAAAAATAACAGGGGGTAGAAAAGTCTGAAACACATTTCCCTGATTGTTACATTCAAATACACACACCCACACCCACACACACACACACACACACGCACACACGTGCGTCATGAGCCAAGGCCTCAGCCAGCAGATGTTTCCATTCAAAATTAACAGGCAGTTGCATCAGGGCATCTCAGGACTAGTCATTTAATAATAACAATCAAGTCCCAAGTTATTATCTTTGACACTTATTGTGGAAATTTGAACAGATAATCACGCTTGAAACATGAGCTTCTCTTATGCTTACTAAAAATCACAAGAGATTTGCCTGTGACTGAGGTCTGAGTCATTACATGCACTATACGAGTTCTCAGCCACAAGCAACAATCACAAGACCATAAACAAGCATTAATTGAATGCTTTCTGTATATTAGACAGAAAAGCCCAGTGATAGAGCCCTGAACTGACTACTCAAAGGCTGAAGTTTGAGTCCCAGTTGTCTGCTATTTATTTGCTGTGTGACTTTGAGTAAGTCACTATGTTTCTCTGAGCCTTAATGAGAAGAAAGAATGGCACTAGCTGGTCACTAATGAGGTCTCTTCTAGATCTGGCATTCTGTAAAGAAGCAAAGAGGCCTCAGATCTCACACAGCAGGAACCAAGGGAAAGTCTCTTTGGGGATTCTGCTGTCAATGGAAAAGACCGGGAAAGACTGTTCTATGTTAGCGATAGTTGCCTTTTGAATGTGAAATGCCTGATATAACAATTATCAGAATGCTGAATGGATGGACAGATGGATGGATGGATGGATGGATGGATGGATGGATGGACTGATTCACCCATTCATTCGATCAGGACAGAAATGACCAACTTGACTTTTATTCAGTTTCTGACACTGGAAAGAGTCCAAGCTTTGGAGTCAGCCACTCCTGGGTTGAACCCTTTGGAATCGGCTCCAATTCTTACAATCAGTGAAATCCTTGGCAAATTGCTTAACTTTTCCAAACTTAAGTTTCTGCATCTTTGAAATTTAAAAATGAGAAAATAGTTTCCATTGCCTTCATTCCCCAGTCTCAAAAAGACTCAGAATAGAGCTGTTTGAACACACTCAGATCAAAGGAAGTAAAACTTTGTTACTCACCCATCTGAGAAGCTTGTATACAAACAGTACTGCTCGAAAGAGCCCTCTGATTCACCAAATAGTTCTTTTATATCCCATATTCACCATCTATATAGTTGGAGCTCACCATGTATTTAACAAGCTTTGTGGCATTTTGTGTCATTTTGTGGCAAGATAATGCTAGGTTTTAAAGATTCACAGGTGAATCAATAAACATGGTTTCAGTCCACACAAAGATTCTAGTCTAGATGGGGAGATGGGTATGAAAATAACACCTATAATCCAGGATATTCAGAGCATCTTGCATCCCAGCATGAAGCAGATAGGTATTGCATAAATATACAATGAAAAAGTAAACATAATAATAATAAATGAAGTAATTTGCAAGATAAGGGAAGTACAGGGTACCATGGGAACACATAGAAGGAAAACCTAAATCAGATGTGTAAAGTGACAGACTTCCTTTAGAAAGAAATGTCTCCGAGAAAGAATATGCCAGGCAGAAAGAAAATCATGTGAAAGGCCTGGAGGTAAGACACAGAGTTCCGTCTATGACAGAACTGAGAGCAGTTCATTGCTGAAAAGTCAGATGCAAGGAGTGTAGAGACAACCTGCATGAGTACACAGGGACTAGCACTTAAAAGGCTTTTTGGGGTCCTTTAAGAACGATAAATTCTCCCAAGGGCAGTAGGGAACCATAAAGACTTTTAAAAAGAAGAGATATAATTAGATAGTTATTTTAGAGTCATAAACTTTAATGTACTCAGGCATTACTTGGGGATTTTGTTTAATGCAGATTCAGATTCAGTAGACCTGGGGCCCATGGAATTGGGGTTCTGCATTTTTAACGAGCTCCCACATGATGCCAATGGTGCTGGTCCACGAACCACACTTTGAGTACTAAGATTTTTAAAGTGGTCACGCTAGCTTAGTTTGGGGAATAAATTGAAAAAGACCAGAACCACGGAGACAGGGACACAAGTTTGGTAAGTGATGATGAGGAAGTGGTAAATGGAACAGAAATAAATAAGCAGAGATGGAATGTTATAGGACTTTTGTGGAGACAAAAAGGTAGGGATGATGCTTCGATTCCTGGCTTCGGCATCTGAGTGAACGAAGGCAGCACTCACCAAGACGGGGCACTGAAGGAGCAGCCACGCTTGAGAGAGGAGACGAATCCACCTTTGTACTTGCTGCATTTTTTTGAGGCTTCTCTGAAATTCTAAGTAGAGATACTAAGTACACGGTTGAATATATAGATCTGAGTTTCAGAAGAGAATTCTACATTAGAGACATATCTGAGAGCCTTTGGCTGGAAGGTTTTTCATTTTTCCTTCTCCATTATGTCAAAGAGGCTAAAGCTGCAATTTTCTTCTTTCTGGCAGCCTTTGAAATATTGGAAGTATTTCAAAAGCTAAAATATGGGACAGGGGCAGGGCACTCCATTCCTTGAGTCTGTCCATTGCTTTCCCAACGTCCCTCACGAGCAAGCATGATTGGGATCTGCTGGGGAGAAGAACACTCTCCCACAGAAGCTGGTAGGAATCTCATCCTGGGTTTTTGTTTCTGTCCACCGAAATCCAAACCCAGTCTCCTTTACAGAACATTTTAGGAAAGAAAATGAGAGAAGATTATGGAAAGTGCCTGGAACAATGTCTGGCAGAGAGTGGAGGGAGAGAGCTAGGTTAGGTCACATATGGTACCATGCCCAGGGGAATCAGAGAGAATTTGGCAAGACTTAACCCCCAGAGAGTCAGATAAGCCCCAGGCTGGAGCAAGTGTGAGAAACCAGAAATAAACATGGAAACTGGCCTCGTTCACCAGGCTGATTATAGAAATAGAGGCACAAGTTGAGCAGAAGCAGGCATGAGGTTGCTGCTTGCTGATACAAGCTACTGGCCTGGACTCCTTGAAACCCCAAGAACAGGACTTGGACTTGTCTCAGAGACTGCAATGGCCAAGCAGCTCTGGTTGTGAGATTGGAAGGGGCTGTTTCACACTTTCATGCCCTTACTGACTCAGCTCCTTCCACTCTTCTTTCCTTTGTCCCACCAACTTTTTCTTTCAAAAGGCAGCTTCAGTCAGCTCTTCCAAGACTTCCCTAGCCTCTACACTTATGCCTTTGTTTCCACATTTATCCTGTATAGAAAACCATCGTATATTAATGTAGTATGTAACAGTTTAATGTCACCTCCTTCAATAGATTGTAAGTTCTTGATGGCTATTGCACTGGAGAAATATCAAAATCACACCCTATGTAACAGCCAGACTATTTTTCTGAATTAATACATTGACTTTTATTTTCAGCAATGTGACAATTTTTGTTGTCAAAGAAAAAAATATTGGCACAGACCACCTAAAACGCTAGTAAGATATTTTTAAAAGCTCTTTTCACTTACATAGCTGAGCTGGCATGAGAATAAAAGAAATGCTTAGAGGTCAGGAACAAGGAGAAACCATAAATCCAGAGAGATGAGCAAGTACTGAAATTGCCATCTTCTCTGGAGTCATCTGTCAATCCCTAGAAGTTTAGGGACTGATTTTAATGGACCACATGAACATGGAAGCACAAGAAATAAAGCCTGGAGCCAGAATGGGGTAGGAGGCTGAATTACAGGACCCCCCAAAAAACCAACATGCCAGCCTGAGCAACATAAAAAGACCCTGACTCTAAAAATATTTTAAAATTAGCTAAGCACAGTGGTGCACATCTGTAGTCCCAACTGCTAGTGAGGCTGAGGCAGGAGAAACACTCGAGCCCAGGAGGGCAAGGCTGCAGTGAGCTATGATTGCACCGCTGCAACTCCAGTCTGGCATCCTGGGAGAAAAAAAAATGGGTCCCATCTCTTAAAAAAAAATTTTTTTAAGAAAAAATGTATTATCGGTGGATATTTTTATTAACCTTTCCTACAGTGTGAGCAAACAGTAGAGATTTTGGCCTTGAATCTGGGTAGAATAAGACCCAAAACGGGAGGGGAAATCTGTCTAGAGAATTCTTAATCACAAGCTTTTCCTCACGTGGATTTGGAGTTGGAATTGATACTATCATGGAGACAGAAAACTCTCAAGTCAAAAATTTCACTGAAAGTGGTGCCAGGGGCCGGGCGCAGTAGCTCACGCCTGTAATCCCAGTACTTTGGGAGTCTGAGGCGGGTGAATCACCTGAGGTCAGGAGTTAGAGACCAGCCTGGCCAATATGGCAAAACCCTGTCTCTACTAAAAATACAAAAAATTAGCCAGGCATTGTAATCCCAGCTACTCAGGAGGCTGATGCAGGAGAATCGCTTGGACCCAGGAGGTGGAGGTTCAGTAAGCCAAAATCGCGCCATTGCACTCACTCCATCCTGGGCAACAAGAGCAAAACTCCACCTTAAAAAAAATAGGAAGAAAGAAAATAGTGCCAGATTGACTAGTAAATTTCAACCACAATGAACAAAAGGGAAATCACAGCTAAATGAATTGTATTCAAACTGCAAAACATCAAATTATATTGTTGATTGATGTCAAATTATATTATGTATATGTTTTAAGAAAAAGATATTCATCTGTTAGATGAAAGCCAGAGTATCTATCGTGGAACAACCTTTAAACTGATAGCCGACTTTGTTTTTTTTGAGATGGAGACTCACTCTGTCGCCCAGGTTGGAGTGCAGTGGTGCAATCTCGGCTCACTGCAACCTCCACCTCTGGGCTCAAGCGATTCTCCTGCCTCGGCTTCCAGAGTAGCTGGGATTACAGGTGTGTGCCACCACGTCCGGCTAATTTTTGTATTTTTAGTAGAGACAGGGTTTCACCATGTTGGCCAGGCTGGTTTCGAACTCCTGACCTCAGGTGATCTGCCCGCCTTGGCCTCCCAAAGTGCTGGGATTACAGGCATGAGCCACCACACCCAGCCTGATAGCTGACTTCTTATGTAACAACGGAAGTTGAAAATGATGACACTTCATGGAATGCACCAAGTTCAGGTCAATCCAGGCCCATCCATGTGGGTTCCATATTCAAGGACCTGGGCCCTGTCCCTTCATGTGACATAAATTGTTATGAAGAAATCTAAATTTTGTATGTAAGTAACCTACAGGCAGAATGATACTCATAATAGCATCTGTTAAGTAATGACAACTTTTCAGGCATTTAAAACATATTTTCATTAGTCTTCAAGACTATCTTGAAAAATGGGTATTATCATATCTCCAATTTTAGGGCTGCACAAATCAAGCCTCAAAAATGTTGAAAAACTTGTCTAAATTCCAGGTCTCACCAGTGAATCAGGATTCCCACTCAATTCCAACTGACACAAAGTTTCTCTTAGCATCCTTCCTCCTCATATCTCCTCTCTCTGAGCCTAAGGAACTGGGTAATATTGAAACAGGGAAACAATACCAAATGATAACTCAAATCCACAGGAAGAAATGAAGAGTACCAGAGACAGCAAATATAGAAGTTAACATAAAAGATGCTATAAATATATTTTTCCCCTGTTTTCTGTTAACTTCTATAAAAGACATAAAAAGCCACAATTATAACATCATATTGTTGGGATTAAAACATACATAGACTACACACACATATACAGAATGATAACAAAAAGGAGGGACAGAGAATGGAGCTATATTTGAGAAATTTCTATATTATATTAAATTAATACTAAAATCAAGTAGATTGTGATAAATTAAGATGCATATTGTACTCCCTAAAGCAGTGATTCTCCACTGGGAATAATTTTTCTTCCAAGAGGACATTTTACAATGTCTGGAGACATTTTTGGTTGTCACAATCTAGGGGCACTACTGGCATCTACAGGAAGAGGCCAGGAGTGCTACTCAACACCCTACAATGCACAGGACAGCTTCCAACAACAAAGAGAGATCTGGCCAAATATGTCAGTAGTGCAGAGACAGAAGAATCCTCCTCTAGACTGATCACTGAAAAAAAAAAAAATCTCTAAAGATTACCTAGGCAATACCATTTAGAACATAGGCATAGGCAAGGACTTTGTGACTAAAACACCAAAAGCAATGGCAACAAAAGCCAAAATAGACAAATAGGATCTAATTAAACTTAAGGGTTGCATTTAATATTTTAACAATATGCAGTCTACAAAAGACACACTTCAGATTCAAAGAAACAAATAAATTTAAAAGTTTAAAAATGGAAAAAGATATAGGCAAACAATAATCCTAAGAAAGCTGAAGTGGCTCTACTAATATTAGACAAAATATATCTTAGGGTCAAAAATATTATCAGAGCAAAAAAAAAGCATTATATGAAAAGGTCAATTAATCAAGAAGATATAGCAATTCTATACATACCTAACAACAAAGCCCCAATATACATGAAGCAAAAATTAGAATTAAAGAGAGAAGTAGACAACTCAACAGTAGTAGTTGATAGATTCAATATTCACTCTCAATAATGAAAAACAGCTAGATGGAAAAATCAGCAAGAATATAGAGAATTCAAACACCACCATTAAACAATTTGATTTAAGGTATCTATAGAACACTTCATTTAACAACAGCTGAGTACACATCCTTTTCAAGTGCACAGGGAACATTCTCTAAGGTAGGCTACATACTAGGCCATAAAACAAATCATAATAAATTTTAAAAGGTTGAAAACATGCAAAGTATGCTCTCTGACCACCATGGAATTACATAAGAAATCAATAATAGGAAAGCTGAAATCCACAAATATTTAAAAATTAAACAACACACTTCTAAACAACCAATGAGCCAAAGAAAAAATTGCAGGAGAAGTAAGAAAATATTTGGAACTGAATGAAAGTGAAAGCATACCATATCAAAATTTGGGGGATAAAGACAAAGCAATGCTTAGAGGGAAATATATAGCTTTACATGAATATATTAGAGAAAAGGAAAGGTCTCAAGTCAATAACCAAAGCTACTGCTATCTTAAGAAACTAGAAAGAGAAGGCAAAACAAGCAGAAGGAAGGAAATAATAACAATTAGAGCAAAATATCCATGAAATAGAAGACAGAAAAGCAATAGAGAAAAACTGATTTTTAAAAAGTTGGTTCTTTGAGAAGATCAACAAAATTAGCAAAATTTAGTTAAACTGGCCAAAAACAAAGAGAAGACTCAAATTACAGAAATCAGGAATGAAAGGGAGAATACCACTACCATCCTTACAGAAAGACTATAAATAAATACTATAAACAATGTTATGAAAACAAATCAGATAACTTAGATGAAATTAAGAAATTTCCAAAAAACATGTTAGAAAATCTGACTAAACCTATAAGGAATAAATTGGATTCATAGTTAAGATCCTCTCAGAATAAAAAGCCCAGGCCTAGGTGGCTTCACTGGTAAATTTTACCTAACATTTATAGGATAAATAATACTGATTCATCACATAATTCTTCCAGAAAATAGAATATGGGAAGAGGGGATATTCCCAACTCATTCTGTGAGGTCAGTTTTATCCTGATATCAAAGCCAAAGATATCACAGGAAAAGAAAACTATACCAACATCTCTCATGGAGACACAAAAGCCCTCAACAAAATACTAGCAAACAGAATCTAGTAACATATAAAAACAATTATACACCACAATCAAGTGAGATTTATCTTAAGAATGCAAGATTAATTTAACATGTGAAAAATAAATTACTGTAGTATGCTATATTAATAGAATAAAGGACAAAAGTCACATGACCATCTCAACCAATGCAGAAAAAGCCTTTGACCAAATCTAATGCCCATTCTGATTAAAACACACATATATACATTCAGACTAGGAATGAAAGAAAATGTCCACACCTTGCTAAAGATCATCTGTGAAGAACTTACAGCTGAACTCATGCTAAATAATGAAAGATGGAATGCTTTCCCTGCTAAAATCAGGAACAAGGCAAGGATATCCACTCTCATCACTTCCATTCAACATCGTCATGGAAGTTCCAGTCTGTACAATTAGGCAACAAAAACAAATAAAAGGCTTCGATATTGGAAAGGAAGAAGTAAAGGTGTCTTCTTTCACAGACAACATAATCCTGTGTGTAGAAATTCCTCAGGAATCCAATAAAAACTACTAGAGCTAATAAAAAGTTTATTTTGTTTACATATTTTTTCTTCTGCTGCTAATCTATCATGTTTAAGTTTCCAGAGACCTACAGAAAAGCCTGAGGTCTATCACTTAATTTTTTTATATTTAAGTTAATCTATAAGGCTATGACTTAATATTAGCCCTTAATTCAATTGGGTTTTTTTCTTTTTGCTCTTAATGCAATTGTTAATTACTGCCATTTTCCTAGGATGGATTAATCATCCTATTCAGAAGTTATTTCCTGAGTAATTCCAGAAAATTTACTACCTTAAGACTGCAATCAACCATGTTCATGTCATTGCATTTCAGTTTGGGTGACAGAGCGAGACTCTGTCTGAAAAAATATCTAAATAAATAATAGTCTGGAACCTTCCTCCCTTTTCTCTCTGTCTTTTCCTCTCTCACCATGTGACATGCTGGCTCCTCCTTGGCCTTCTGTCATGATTGGAAGCTTCCTAAGGTTCTCTCCAGAAGTAGATTCTGGTGCTATGCTTCTTATGCAGCTTGCAGAGCTATGAGCAAAATAAACCTCTTTCTTTATAAATTACTGAGTCTCAGATATTCCTTTAGAGCAATGGCAAACTGAATTGAGATAACTCCGATATAGAAAAGGTGAGAAATCTGGCCTATAATCATTCATTTACTCAATAAATATTTGAGCATATGCTATGTGCCAGGAACTGTACTCAATGCTAGTAATACAAAGATGGGAAGAAACAGACATCAAGGAGGAAAAGACACGTAAAAGGCATACCTCACAATGTCATAAGTGCAGCGATCAAAACAGGTACAGGGAGAAGTGTGCTATGGGAGATCAAGGAAGGCTTCTTAGAGGAGGTGACTCTTCAACTGAGTTTACAGAGAAAAATGATTTCCAGAAAGATGAGCGGGGCACGACAGAGGCATGAGCAGATGCACAAAGGCATACAAAAGAATATCAGTGAGGAAATATGTGATTCCATATTGCTAGGGTAGAAGGTAGTGACGTGGAAAGTAGTGGTAGAGGAGGTGGACTGGTGCTCAGAAGCCAGCAAGGATGGGCTTAGACTGCTGATCTACATCCAATCAGCAAGCTGGGAAGGGAACTTATAGTTTTCATGTTATTTCAATGACCTACACTAAAACTTGGGATGAAGTTATAAATTACAGAGAAAAAAATATTGAGTCAGTACAGGAAGGAACATTTCACTAGAGCTACAAAGCCAAGAAATTGTTTTACATAATCTTGATCATCACCAGTAGCAGGCAGAGTTGTTAGAGATATAATAAAATTTGTTAGAGATATAATAAAAAGAATTCTCAGGAAAACATTTATGAGGAAAACTTTAAAACACTCCTGACTGAACAATTCAAAAAAATAAATATTTTGCTATTTTACTTTTTCTTCTTGCCTTCAAATTTAATTTATAGGAACAACATAGTTTCTTTACGGATAGACATCACGGTATTATATCTTAAAAACTCAATTGTCCCTAAGTTAATTTAAAAGTGAATGCAATCACAGTAGAAATATCAACAAGCTTTTTTAAAATAATGAAGCTAGATAAGTTGATACTAAAGTTTATATGGCAAAAGAATCATACAGTAGCTATGAAAACCCAAAAGACAAAAGCTATGAGGGTGGACTAGCCCCACTGGAGAGTGAAACATACTATTAAGCTTCAATAATTAAAATAGATATGCAGCCAGGCTCAGTGGCTCACACCTGTAATCCCAACACTTTGGGAGGCTGAGGCAAGTGGATTGCTTGAGGCCAGGAATTCAAAAGCAGCCTGGGGAACATGCTGAAACCCCATCGCTACAAAAATACAAAATTAGCTGGGTGTGGTGGCACGTGCCTATACTCCCAGCTACTAGGGAGGCTGAAGTTGGAGGATCACTTGAGCCCAGGAGGTGGAGGTGGCAGTGAGCAAAGATCATGCCTCTACACTCTAGCCTGAGCAGCAGCATGAGACCTTTTCTCAAAAAAATAAAAATAAAAAATAAAGTATATATCCATATCAAAGTATGGGGGGAGCATTGTAATGTCTGCAACTTACTTAGAAATGCATTAAAAAATAAGATGAATTGATGAATGAATAGAGATAAGAGATGGATAAATATGTGACAAAGCAAAGGTAATAAAGTGTTCATTGTAGAATACAGACAGATGTGGGTTTCACTGTAAAATTCTTTCAATTTTGTATATATCTTAAATATGTTTGTTATAGTAAAATGTTTTTTTAAAAAACGGATGCCAAAAAGATATAAAAGCAATGTGAAACCAGCATGAGAATAAATCATAGGAAAATGTAATGAATAAACTGTAAAAGCAGTCCAAAGTATATATGGAAATTTAATATTTGATTCAGGAGGTATCTCAAATCACTTAGAGAACAATGAACATTTTGATAAATGACTTAAGGACAACTTGATAACCATTTGGAAAAAGATTGATATAGAGCCATACCTCACACCATAAACAAGGAAAATTTTCAAAAGGATCAGAAACCTAAAATTAAAAAATTAAACCAGGGAGAGAGATCCAAGATGGCCACGTAGGAGCAGCTCAGGATTGTAGCTCCCAGTGAAAGCGCAGAGAGTGAGTGGATGCCGCAATTGCAGACGAATTTTTGATGCCCACAGACTGGGAGATTCCCGGAGAAGGAGCCACACGGGTTGCCAGCGCAATTCTTTTGGCCGTCGCGGC
>CAUYQU010039931.1:0-11895 GCA_963574635.1 Cheracebus regulus | reverse complement strand
TTTGCACTGGTTTCTTCCCATTTTTGTGGATTTATCCACCTGTCGTCTTTTTAATTGCCGACTTTCAGATTGGGTCTCTGAGTGGACGTCCGGCTTGTTGGTGATGAAGTTTTTTCTGTTTCTTAGTTTTCCTTCGGGGGGTGCCCCTTCCCTACAGAGCTGGGCCTTCCAGGGTTCAGCTGTGCTTGTTCTCAGTCCTCAGCACTTCCAATTGCTGTTCTCCTTGTGGGGATGGACCGGCCGAGCCCAACTAAAAGGGCATCTAGTCCCATACACTCCGCACCAAGAAGCGCTGCACCGGGCCAAAAGGGTCGCGCTGGCGACCCGTGTGGCTCCCTCACCGGGAATCTCCCAGTTTGTGGGAAGCAAAAATTCGTCTGCAATTGCGGCATCCACTCGCTCTCTGCACTTTCACTGGGAGCTACAATCCTGAGCTACTGGTACACGACCATCTTGGATCTCTCTCCGCCTGGTGATGAAGTTTTTCTGTTTCTTAGTTTTCCTTTGGCGGATGCCCCTACCCCACATAGCCGGACCTTCCTGGGTTCGCTGTGCTTGCTGTGAAACTCTCAGTCCGCAGCGCTTCCAATTGCTGTTTTTCTTGTGGGGATGAGACCAGCCGAGCCCGTCCATCCGTATACTCTGCCCCGGGAAGCGCCACGCTGGGGCACCGGCAAAACAGCCACGCAGGCCAAAAGAGTCACGCTGGTGACCCGTGTGGCTCCTCTGCCAGGAATCTCCCGGTCTGTGGGCAACAAAAATTTGTCGGAACGTGTGGTGTCCACTCGTTCTCTGCGCTTTCACTGGGAGCTACATTCCTGAGCTGTTGCTAATCGGCCATCTTGGATCTCTCCCAAGATTGTATCTTTTAAAACAAGACATTTTCTTCTTCATTTGAAATAAGTGGCAATGTCTGTAGTACCCCAAAAGTACTCCTCAATTAGCTTATTTGAAACCATTAACATTATCAGTCATTTTTCTATATTGACAGCATCCCACAGAAGGATTTCCATTTTAGTAAAACCTACATCCAGGCAATTTGGCCTCACAACCAGCAAAAACATGGGATCCGCTATTTTCCAGGAGAGCACAGAAACACTGGTTGTTCAATGTAAGATGTGAACGTAGCTGAGCTTGGCCATTCCTGGGCTATTTTCTCCCTTCTGTAAACCTAAGGGTTCCTGAGACTAGACACCAGGCCCTGACTGAAGCTAACCATGATGGCCTCACTCTTGTGCAAATGAGCAGAGAATGTGAAGATAAATAATAACAAAGAAAACCACACTGGGTATAGAGGAAGAAGGCCAGGGTCATCTTTGCAGCTAAATGCTCATTGATCTCAGAGAGGGTCCTAAGTAAGCAAGAAGCCCAGGCTACTCTGTGGGATGCTTATCTTTTTCCTCGTGGATTTCCTGATAATCACAGCTCAGAAGAGTTTTTCCTTTAAAATGACAGCATTGGGGCACTTGTCTATAATCAGTCTTAAGTGATGCTTACTTTAAGTTTCCACAGTAGCACTGAAAATAAAATTGAAAATACTTTCTGCCTTAAGGTGTATACATTGTTGGTTTTTGTATGTTTGCTGATTTAAAATAATCCTTATTAAAATATGATTTCAAATAAAGTAATCAGCATTAAAATATGCTGATTTTAAAATAATCACTCTATCAATAATATGGCAAATCAGAAAATTCTGATATTTAAATAATTCATGGTTTTGCATTCTGTTAGGTGTAAAGCATTTTTTCTGTTAAAAGTGCAAAACATATTATGTATACACCAAGTACAATCTTTTCAAATGTAGTTGTCTCAAAAAATATCTGTCCAAACAATTCTTAAACTGAATATCCATAATACAGAGATATATATGCAGATATTTGAGCCATTTTATAGCTTCAATCATAGCAAACTGAAGACTATCTAAGTTTTTCAAAAGAATTGTCTTCAGCCTGTTTGCAAGGTTATAGCTTTATATCTAGCATAAATGTTTCTCCTAGTTTTCTGGAAGAGGCGGGCTAGAAAACATTCACAAACAAATAAAAATAAAGAATTTCAGGCAAGAATGAAAGTTGAAAAGGAAAGAAGGCTGTTTAAAAAGGCTTTACGAGGCGGGGCACAGTGGCTCCGGCCTGTAATCCCAGCACTTTGGGAGGCCGAGGCAGGCGGATCACTTGAGGTCATGAGTTTGAGACCAGGCTAGCCAACATGGTGAAATCCTGTCTCTCCTAAAAATACAAAAATTAGCCCAGTGTGGTGGCATGCGCCTGTAGTCCCAGCTACTCAGGAGGCTAAGGCAGGAGAATAGCTTCAATCCAGGAGGTGGAGGTTGCAGTGAGCCAAGATCATGCCACTGGACTCCAACCTGGGTGACAGAGCGAGACTCTGTCTCCAAAAACAACCGACCAATCAAAAAAAAAAAAAAAACCTTGACGAATTCCAATGCATTCATGCTGATACCACCCACCATAACAAAGTAGTTGAAATGTTTGTTGTGATCAAGAAATTGCAAACAAATGAAAAGCCAGGTAGGTGAATAGAAATAGTTGATCTGTACTATAATAAGAAGCGGAAATTTATCATCCTGTGTAAAGAGGCAGCATGCAGGGCAGAAGGGCAGGAAGCCCAAGGGAGTCTACACTCAGGAACACTGAGTTGTCACCTCAGAGAAACATCCATCTCCCTTATTACCCCACGGTGCTTTTCTGCCACACATCAAACACCAGATGGACAGCCAGCGGTCAGAAAACGTTGTCTGCTTGCCTCATAAATAGGAATATAGTGTGTAGAAGGTACCATTTTAGGGTGTTGTACTTTCATGTAGCAGTGCTAGTAAGGCAGCAGGAGCTCAGGGTAGGGGTTACATGTTGCAAATATGTCCAGAAACATCAAACACTGTGATCTCTGCAAAATGGTAGGCTCCAGCTTTAGCTGCTGATTCTTTTGGCTCAAGCTGAGTCAAACAGTACACAAAGAATAGACAAAAGCCTGCAAACTACTGGCACTCGCCGTGGGGTTCGCCAAACCAGTGCTGGCTCACTCCGGACACTGTTCTTTCCCTGTGGCAGCACGGCTGCACCTGCGTCCAGATGAAGCTTGGTCACGTCTCCTCCTCCAGACCTCTGGAAAACTCTCCTTAACAAGAAGACCTAGAAGACCGGACTCTGGTCATTGAAGGCTTTTGTTTCCGTACAGGCTTGAATGCTTATTCATATGGAGATTTTTATTCCTCAGTCTTCACTTATTTTAAGCTTGAGCTTTTTATTTTTTCAGTGAACTATAAAATGAGGCATGATGCAACTGTTAAAAATAATTTCTTCTTCAATGACCAAACCCCAGTTCTGTTTCCTTTTTCTGGAGGCACATGGAATTAGCCACATCCCTCTAATATTAGCACTTATATTGCCCGCCCAATCCTCTAAAAACTCAGACCCACTCATCTTAATAATCTGTTTTCTTTTTGCCCTGATGTCAATTCTCACAGACCAATTTTTTGAGTGCCTTCTGCCCATTGTCAGGGCATATCAACTTTTAATTACTTTTTTCTTCAAAAAGTGAAAAGAAAAAGCATTTTCTTTCATTTAATATTACTAGTATCAAAAATAATGTGATATGTGTCAGACGAAGTTGCTCACGCCTATAATCTCAGCACTTTTGGAGGCCGAGGTGGGCAGATCACCTTGAGGTCAGGAGTTCGAGACCAGCCTGACCAACATGGAGAAACCCTGTCTCTACTAAAAATACAAAAAATTAGCCGGGTGTGGTAGCACATGCCTGTAATTCCAACTACTCAGGAGGCCGAGGCATGAGAATTGCTTGAACCCAGGAGGAGGAGGTTGCAGTGAGCTGAGATTGCACCATTGTACTCCAGACTGGGCAACAAAAGCGAAACTCTGTCTCAAAAAAAAAAAAAAAAAAAGAAGAAGAATGTGATATTTATGGATCTTAAGAACTGTCTGCCCATAGGGTTCGTTTCTTAAATGACTATTTCTTAAATGTGTATAAAATGATATAATATATGAGCAAGAGCCTTTTATTACTCTTTTCACTTTATAGAAAAGGAAATTAAGGCCAGGAAATTAAGGAAATTATTATTATTATTATTTTTTTTTAAACAGCGTCTCACCCTGTCACTCAGGCTGGAGTACAGTGGTGCAATCACAGCTCATTGCAGCCTTGAACTCCTGGGTTCAAGCAATCTTCAGTTGTATGATTTCTGCAGAGGCTACCATGCTGTGGAGGGACAAGTTTATGATGAGAAATTTCAGGAATAATGATTTAAGCACGATTGTTTGTCATTTATCAGTGTCGGAACAGCATCGAGAAATCTGCACATTTCAGTCTTTTATAGAATGCAAAATTGAGGCAAGAAGAAACACTTTTCTTAGCACTTTCCCTTTTGGGTTTTCTCCTGTATTAGATATAGGATAGGATTGCTGACCAGTGTTCACAGCCGCAGTGGGATCTTGGGTATTTCTAAGGCAGAGCCTCTCTGAGCAGGAGATGTCTAGGGGTGGGTGAAGCAGTGGGCACACTGAAAAAGCAGATCGCTCATGTTAGGTTTCTTTCCTATTTGTAGTTATGTGGTTGAAAGATCTTTCTTTTGGTCAAGTATCTGTTTACTTCTGCACAATCATGTTCACAGAACACTCTGTTCAAAAGTCGACCTTCAAATATCCTTGACGGTAGAAAAGCAAACAAATGTGCCACTGTTCACTTAGACGACACAGGACACCTCCCAATGTTTGCTCTAATCTGATAATACTCTGTGGCAGGTGGAATCAGTCAAAAGAATTCCCACAAGAGCCATTTTCTCAGTTGAACAAGATGGAAATTACACTGGATTAAGTTCAAATATAATTTGTGACTGTAGCACATAAAGACATTAAAGAATTTTACAACACTGTGATGACCACCGTTCAACCATTACTTTCTCTTAAGATCCATCCCTATAGTCTATTCCCAAAACTTGGTAAGAAAATATAATGTGAAAGTACAAACAACATAGCTGTTTCACAGTAGATCTAGTAATTCATATGTGTTTCATAATTCATTTAGAGTCGAATTCTAAAAACTGAAGCAGGTAAAAGTGACACTGTGATTTTTTCATTCATAGTCAATCACAGAATCCTCCAGTATGGACCATGACAAGCATCATGAGACATGCAAGGGGCACCAATAGCCACAGTGAAAGCAAAGTCTCTGGAAGATACAAGTCAATCATTTGTCACAAATAATTTCCTTGGAAATTCATAGCTGGGTAATTCCCATACAAGATGACTTCAAAAACGAAGTAGTAAATGATTTGATTTCTGAGTCTGACTACACAACTGAACATATAAATAGAAAATGCACAAATCTTGAACAACAAGAGTTATAGTACTGAAGAGATTACATAGTCTTAAACCTGTACAGGCAGGCCAATAGGTTCAACACTGATGTTCTAAGATTTTATAAAGCCAATAATTTTGAAAAAGCAACTGATATCACGGTTTCAGTAGAAATGTCACAAAATTAAGCAAGACTTTAGCTTTGGGAGAGGGGCAAAGAAAAAAGCTAAATGAAGATGCACAAAAGTAAGACATGCTATCATCTTGAGAAGTCTCTGGTTTCATGTCTACTGGGGACTTACTCATTTTAATGACAATTCAGAAAATAGTATCTTCAGGATATTTCGATGTTAGCAACAAACAATTATGGATAAGTCCATATTGTTACATTTTTATACCTGTTTCACTCAAGAAGCAGTTGTAGTGAAATATGAAAACATGGAATATGGTATTTTTGGTATCCTAAAATAAACTAGAATGAATAGATATAAGCTTTATTACCTAGGAGACACATTAATTTTAAACTTATTTTCTTATTAAGTCTTTATTATCTTTGCTCTATGTTATATTGTGAATGAAAAGTACACATTCGGGAAATATGGAAAATATCCTGAGTAGTACAGTATGTCTTGCTGCAAAACATTATGATCCATTGTTATAATTAATGTGCAGAGCTAAAGCCACTATTTAAAGTTTATGATTCTAGTTTTAAAAACTTATACTTGTGAAGGTATAAAAGCATATTAATAGTCTAGGCACTTGGCAAAAATATCAATAACAGAATATGGCCCCATTACTAAATTCAAGAGGTATTATACTTTAAAAAAAAAATCTATTATTTAAGCAAATTCCATTACTTGAATGCGTTCCAAATAAAGAAGTTAATATTGATGAGAGACAGAACAAATTAAAGTATATTTAAAAACTCATAAAAATAAATCAAAATATAGAAAAGAACAGGAAAGAAAGTACATGAATATTTTGGAAATTGTCACAAAGTAAATGAATATTTTGGAAATTGGGAAAAGAGTGACAATTCCTGTATTAGTGTTCCATTTCTTTCTTTTTTCTTTTTTCTTTTTTTTTTTTTTTTGAGACAGAGTCTCACTCTGTCACTCAGGCTGGAGGGCAGTGGTGTGATCTTGGCTCATGGAAACCTCCGCCTCTTGGATTCAAGGGATTCTCCTGCCTCAGCCTCCTGAGGAGCTGGGACTACAGGCATGTGCCATCACACCAGGCTAATTTTTTGTATTTTTAGTAGAGACGAGGTTTCACTGTGTTAGCCAGGATGGCCTCGATTTCCTGATCTTGTGATCCGTCTGCCTTGGCCTCCCAAAGTGCTAGGATTACAGACGTGAGCCACCATGTCCGGCCCTAGTATTCTAGTTCTATCACAAACTACCATAAACTTAAAGGGCTGAAACAACATGCATTTATTACCTCACAGTGTCTATGTGTCAGGAATCTGGGAAAAGCTTTTCTGTGTCCTCAGATCAGGGTTTCAAATGGCAGCAATTAAGATGTCAGCTGGGCTGCATTCTTATCTGGAGAGTTAATTGGGGAAGAATCCACTTTTATTTTTATTTTTTCTCCCTGAGACAAAGTCTAGCTCTGTCACCCAGGATGGAGTGCAGTGGTGCAATCTTGGCTCACTGCAACCTCCACCTCCTGGGTTCAAGCGATTCTCCTGCCTCAGCCTCCCGAGTACCTGGATTTACAGGCACCTGCCACCACACTGAGCTGAGTTTTGTATTTTTAGTAAAGACAGAGTTTTGCCATGTTGGCCAGGCTGGTCTCCAACTGCTGACCTTTGCCATGTTGGCCTGTCTCAATCTCCCAAAGTGCTAGGATTACAGGCATGAGCCTACGTCTTCCATGAAGGCCCCATATTCTTACTCCCTCTCAGCTAGAGGCCACCCTGAGATCTTCAAAGGCCACCCACAGGTGCTTGCCATGAGCCTCTCACAATGTGGGGCAACTTACTTTTTCCAGGTCAGTGGGAGAATCTCTCCCATCAGCCTGCTAAGATATTGTCTTACACAATAAACATAATTGGAACAGTGGCATCTCATCACCTTTTCCATGTATTAATAGTATAACCTACTCAGAGGAGTTATACCCGCCTTCTATTGGTTAAAAGCAAGTCACCCATTTCTGCACACAAGAGGATAAGATTGTACAAGGGTGTGACTCATTTGGAATCCCTGAGGGTGTGTCTGCCACAGTCCCTAGCATTTTTTATGAATGCCTCTGTTCTGCAAGGTGCATTGCCACTAGACAGTGATCTCTCTACCACCCTCTGGAACAAATGTAAACTTTAAAAGATGGTCCCCATGTGCACTTCTGAAAGAAGGAAGTGTGGGCTTAATTAATTAGCAACTATTTTGCATTTTAATGTGGCTGTGTTTTAATAATTAGTAGCTAGAACTCAGAACATGTGAGAGACATACTTCATATCTCACCTTTTAGAAGGTGGAAATTAAGAAGAGGACATATTTCAATGAAGGGGAATCTCTGAAGAGGAATGTTGCAAAGGAGATGCAAGAATAGAAAATAAAGCTTAAAAAAACTAGTAGCCAGGCACAGTGGCTTACACCTGTAATCCCAGCACTTTGAGAGGCGGAGACAGGTGGATGTGAAGGTCAGGAGTTCGATACCACCCTGACCATCATGGTGAAACCCCATCTCTACTAAAAATACAAAAATAGCTGGGTATGGTGGTGCTTGCCTGTAACCCCAGCTCCTCAGGAGGCTGAGGCAGGAGAATCACTTGAAGCGGAGGTTGCAGTGAGCCAAGATTATGCCACTGTGCTCCAGCCTGGGAGACAGAGAGAGACTGTCCCCCACACTCCCCCCAAAAAAGTAACAAAATCTCCTAAAGAAATTTTCAGAGGATGTTTGATTTTGTAAAATTGAAAGATTTCAAAGAGGAATTAAAAGATACTTACAAGTTTAAGAAAAATTGAGGCAAAACAAAAATACTGGTATCTACAAACTTTAAAAGGGAGCAGAAATTTGTCCCCTAAGGAAGGATATCTGATAATTACTGAGGAAGACTTTAAGTGACCTGTTCAATGGGAGAAGGAAAGAAAAAGCAAAGGAATCCTGATGGTAAGGATAAAGATTCCCCCAAGGTAGCAGAAGTATTTCAAAGAATAAAACAGAAAAATAGAAAGAGTGAAACAGGAGATGGTTAAACAAGCAATATTTGAAAATTAGGTTAAAATAATTGGTAAAAGACATTTGTAGGTAACATTTAGTTGGGTTATTTTTCTGTCATTTGAAGGAGAGTTTTAGTTAATATATGTAAGGCATAAAATTATTAATTTAAAATGAGAATAAAGTAACATAATAAATGTGAGAACACTTTGATAAAAATATACAACTTTCAAAGTGTATTGTTATATTTTGCATTCGTTAAGATTCTTGTCTTGCTATTGTTTTTGTTAATAATAATGTGTTGATGTTTATTGACAATGAGGTATGCATATTTAAATATGTTTGCCATTGATGTCAAAATCAATAAAAACTTAATTGTTCTACTACACTTATTGAACAAGTATTCTTTCTTTGTGTATATTTAGTTATGCACTTATTTAAAGTATTTTTCTCAAAAAGTACATTAATTTCAATTGGTCATTTTTTTAAAACTATTTTTGGGCTGAGTGCAGTGGCTCATGCTTGTAATGCCAGTATTTTGGGAGGCAGAGGTGAGAGCATAGCTTGAGTCCAGGATTTTGAGAAGAGCTGGGCAATATAGCAAGGCCCCATATCTACATGAAATTAAAAAGTAAGCTGGGGATGGTAGCATGCACCTATAGTCCCAGCTACTTGGGAGGCTGAGGCAGGAACATCACTGGAGCCTGGAAAGTCAAGGCTACAATGAACCATGATCATGCCACTGTCCCCCAGCCAGGGTGACAGAGTGAGATCCTATCTCCAAAAATAAAAAGAAAAGAAAAGAAAAAACAACTATTTTTGGCCATTCGACAAAAATGAAACTCTACAACCATAATCTCATTAATTTTCACATAATTCCAGGGAGGTTACCTCACATAATTTATTATATCCTCTTTTTGTCTTAGGAAAATGAATAAAGGATAATTAGTATAAGTAATCTATTCCTGTGAATAGTGCCTCTGGCTGGAGCAAAGGAACTAATTGATCTAGATGGTCATTTGAAAATTCAGTATTTAAAAATTCAACTAACCGGCCGGGTGCAGTGGCTCACACCTGTAATCCCAGCACTTTGGGAGGTCGAGGTGGGTGGATCACTTGAGGTCAGGAGTTCAAGACTAGTCCTAACCAGCATGGTGAAACACTGTCTCTACTAAAAATAGAAGGAAAAAAAATCAGCTGGGTGTGGTGGCACATGCCTGTAATCCCAGCTACTTGGGAGGCTGAGGGAGAAGAATCTCTTGAACCTGGGCTGTGGAGGTTGCAGTGAGCCGAGATTGCACCACTGCACTCCAGCCTGGGTGACAGAGAGAGACTCCCCTGGACACAAGGCACAAGACAACCTCACCAGAACTACTGTTACCCACAGTGGGCCCAAGACCTTAGGTCAGTTCCTATAAACTTTACAGTGAGCACCATGAAGTCTGGCACTTTCAATGATGTCAGTGGTCTGTCTGTAAATGTCTAACAAATGTATCCTAGTTTAGGGTCAAATATATCTGGTATATTAAAAGGGAAAAAATTTGCCAAATCTGATTTTAAGAGAAGACAGGCAAATTTTATTTTAAAATTCTTAGGCTGGGCACAGTGGTTCGCGCCTGTAATCCCAGCACTTTGGGAAGTCAAGGCAGGCAGATCCCTTGAGGTCAGGAGTTTGAGATCAGCCTGGTCAACGTGGCAAAACCCTGTCTCCACTAAAAATACAAAAATTAGCCGGGCATGGTGCCAGGTGCCTGTAATTCCAGCTACTTGGGAGGCTGAGGAAGAAGAATCTCTTGAACCTGGGAGGCGGAGGCTGCAGTGAGCCGAGATTGCCCACTGCATTCCAGCCTGAGCGACGAGAGAGACTCCGTCTCAAACAAACAAACAAACAAACAAAAATTCAACTAACCTATTAGATAAACCTCATTGCTTTAATTTCCCTAATAGAGACACAGGCATTTATTTTTTTTTTACTTTCGAGGTTGGTCTTAATATAATTACATATTTTACCTCTTTGAGACTCTGATTTCTTCACCTTATTATTTCTCTAAGAAATAAAAGTAAGGCCGGGCACGGTGACTCATACCTGTAATTCCAGCACTTTGGGAGGCCGAGGTGGGCGGATCATGAGGTCAGGAGTTTGAGACCAGCCTGTGCAATATGGTGAAATCCCATCTCTACTGAAAAAATACAAAAATTAACCGGCCGTAGTGGTGCGTACCTGTAGTCCCAGCTACTTGGCAGGCTGAGGCAGGAGAATCGCTGGAACCCAGGAGGCAGAGATTGCAGTGAGCTGAGATCACACCACTGTATGCCCGCCCCGGTCAAAGTTCGTTACAACCAAAAAAAAAAAAAAAAAAAAAAAAAAAAAAAAAAAAAATTAGAAAAGAAAAGAAATAAAAGTATAAGAAGGATCTTAGGTATTAATATATTTTAAATTTTTCATTAGTATGACTCCATTCTAAGCCCCATCTTATAATTTTTTAATTTATGAAAATATAGAACCCATACCACCAAAATATACAATCTTAACACATTTACACATGCTTTTACTTCCAGGTGAGACATAAAACAGTATTGCTGAGAAAATTATTAGAAAAAATGAACTACATCTCAGTTGTGATTACCTTAAAATCAATATTCCTTTATTTGAACAAGCAGCAGCAAAAATCATTAAGATAGGACTCTAGCAATTCAGGTTAAATTACAGCTCAATCATGAATTTGTTAGATCATTTGGACAAATTGTTCCAACAATTTCAATTTCTGCCTCTTATAAGTATAATAAGCATAATCATCCTTGCTGGATACTATTATTTTGAAACACATGTTTTTAGAAAAACTTTCAAGATTCTTACATACCTAATATAAGAGAGGAAAGATACTATTACAAAAGTAATACCTGTTAAGGGGTAAGTTTTTTTTATTACATATATCTGAAATCATGTCCGTATTCATCCCCATGTGGGTGGTGTGTGTGTTCACATACAACTCAGAGTAACGCAGTATTCCATGAAATAAAATCCAGAACAGGCTTTAAAAAATAGTAAAGATCCTTAGGAGTAAAGCAGGTGAGCGAGCCGGGCACAGTGGTTCACGCCCATAAACCCAGCACTTTGGGAGGCTGAAGCGGGCGGATCACAAGATCAGGAGTTCAAGACCAGCCTGGCCAACATGGTGAAACCCCGTCTCTACTAAAAAAAAATACAAAAATTAACCGTGTGTACTTGGGAGATCGAGGCAGGAGAATTGCTTGAACCCGGAAGGTGGAGGTTGCAGTGAGCCGAGACCGCAGCATTGCACTCTAACCTGGTCAACAGAGTGAGACTCCGTCTCAAAAAAAAAAAAAAAAAAAAAAAAAAAAAAAAAAACCAGGTTTTTTTTTTTAAATGCCCCAAACCGGGGGAAAA